>PVIC010025417.1:0-25305 GCA_004025085.1 Thryonomys swinderianus
GGCTTGCCTGGGCTACATAGTGAGCTCAGGGTCAGCCTGAACTACAAAGCGAGACCCTGTCTCAAAAAAAAAAATAGAAATGATAACTATTTGCAGTGATAGGTATGCCAGTTGCCCTGATCTGATCACTGGATATCCTCATATCCTCATCAATGCTTGGTAATATCTTTCTACAAGTTGTCACTCTGACAGTACTTTCTCAATGTCATTTTATTTAGTTCCTGAGACAGGGTCTCAGTGAATATTCCAGGCTGAATTTGAGCTCACTATGTGGCCCAGGCTGGCCTTGAACTCATGGTGATCCTTCTGTCTCTTGAGTACTGGGATTTTAAGCAATGTGCCACTATGTCTGGCCTCTCACTGTTAATTTTCATTTCTCTGATTATTAACAGTTGAAAAATGTCTTAAAATGTTCAAATTATCCCTTTGGTATACTACTCCTCATATCCTATGCCCAATTTTCCTATTCGGTTTATGATCTTTTTCTATTGTCTTCTGTCAATTTTATACATTACACTCATAGCCTCCTTATTTATAATCCTTTTCTTAATTTGTGTATTCCTGACTTCTTTGTGGTACTGATTGCAGATTCAAAGCCATAAACAGAGCAGTCAGCCGTCATTCTTGGTAGGCCAGTAGAGGAATTATATGACCACCTTAAGTTTCCATACTAGGAAGCAGGACCCAGCTTCCTGATAATACTCCCACTAGGAGTATATCCCAAATAGCATGGGGGGTTAAGATGCTAGGTAACCACTAGAGCTCACTCCTTTGATTGTCCAACATCCATAATATATCCTCCCACTCATATTTATGGTTTGCAAAAATGCTTCCACTAAATATAATGACATCTTATATCTTCAAACATGCACTCAATCCCTTTTCAAAGAAAAATACCAAAAACATAAATCTGAATGCCTTCAGAACGTGTAAACTTGCTCAAACAGCAAATGCAATGTATTAGCTCACTTAACTGCAAAGTCCATAAGCAGGGAGACTTCAAGCCTGGTCTGACCCAGCACAGGGCTCCATTTCTCTGTGGTCGTCTTGGCTCTGCCACCTCCACTCATCAGCTCCACTCTCGGGTAAGCCCTCCACATATTCAGAAGATGGCTCACGGCAGCAGTGAGGCTATAGGCCTCATACAGCCAAGGAGCTACTTCCTCCCTCAAAAGCTGAACAGCCCACACCTTCGCGTGACTGGATCATCCCTGAACCACGCGTGTATCAGTTCGTAGGGTGTGTGTGTGGTGGTGGGAGTGAAATTACTCAGGTCAGTTTATACCAATAAAGCTCTGTACCTAGACCTGGGATGAGATCGGTCCTGCTCAAATTGCAGTTATTATACAATGGGGGGGAGGACTAGAATGGATGTTGCAGAGTAACCACAATGGTTGCTACCAGGAATAAACTAAGAGAGGGGACAATATGAGGTCTATGTAAGATTGGCTCCAACCCAGAAGAGTAATGAAGGCATGGCCCAGGGTGACAGCCATGCTGCAAGACCACAAGGCAATCAGTCCACACTGGAACAGGAAGACGGAGGGCTTTAGGACAAAGGTATCTGGGAAAAGGGGATTCAAATAATTTTATATTTTCCTTGAGCATCTGGAGAAACTTGAGAAGAGCTCAATGCAAGGGAAAAAAGCAAGGCAGTTAGAAACTCCACAGGGAAAATACTGTAAAAAAATAAATGTAATCCTGATACACCAGTTGAATCTTTGTGGAACAATACTTACTTGCATAATTATAATAGCATTAAACTTTTAGAATGATCTATCATCAAATGGATGGCTTAAATGCGGTTACAGATGGAATGTAAATATCATTAATCTTGTTATTATAAAAGTATAGATGATAGAAAGTGAGAGAATATAAGTCTAGTAGCTAAAGGTATGAAAGCAAAGAATAGTGGGCATAAAATTGTTGACATGGCTATACTGAGGGCCCAGAAGAAAGGTAACTAAGTAATACAAACAGCAGAAGGTCAACAATCAATAACTTAAATTGGTAAACACTGAAAAGTAAAAAACCTGTACATTACTTAGAGATATGAAGAAAATTACCGGCAAAGCGAAAAACATTTAAAAGTAGACTTGCAGATTTCCAGGTCAAGATGACAGACTTACCAGGCGTTTGTCTCCGGTCCTTCTGAGGTCCCGCAAAAATGATAATCAAGGAATGAAGAGGGGTATAAAAACACGGCGATGAAGAGGATGGGAGCAGATCAACCAGCGAAACAAAGATTCCGGCACATTTCTGCAAAACAGGAAGTAAATGAGAGACGACTGATGAAGCATGCTGGAAGAGACACGGCCCGGATTTGCATGGGGCGATGCCTCTGAGAGAGGAGCTGGTTTGACTGCGAGCCTGGGCAGCCTTGTGTCTTCACGAGGCTGGATGTGACAAAGGCTGGGAGATGCAGGGCTGAGGACAAGTTGAACCGGAAGGCTATGTATCCTTTGTGCACAGTTCACAGCAGCCAGGTATCTCCCCATCAGGTGAAAACTGAGCAGCTCTTCTCTACGGAGACTGAACCACCTCAGAATGAAGATCTTACCACTCTGCCGTTCTGGGACTCTAGCATAATAGTCAGCTCTCCTCTAATAATCCTAAAGGAAAGCCATCAGTTTCCTAGCCCTGCACCCCTCCCCAAGAGCTTTCAATTAGATTCTCACTGCTACATTTTTAAATACCAGGAAGCAATCATGGACCACATGGTTTTCTTTAAGAAAAGATTGCAACATGAAGTAAAGAAAACAGAATAAGCAAACAAAAAGAGCATGGTGGCATAGGCCTAATTCTGCCACTTGGGAGCCTGAGGCAGGAGGATCATGATGAGTTCAAGACCAACTTGAGCTACATAGCAAGATCACGTTTCAAACAAAACACAGAAGTGGCAATCAAGGGGTAACCCCAAATAAATTAGATGGTTCAAACAGAAGTAAGTATTATGTCAGGGATTTAGCTCAGTGGCTCTGCACCTGCCTTGCAAGCACAAGGTCTTGAGTTCAATCCTTGGTACCGCAGCAAAAAAACAAAACTATCAAATAGAAGTAAGTATAAAAATATCTGCAGTATTCTCACAGATTCAAGGTGATAATACATCCATAAAACAAGAATGGAATGCCATAAGAAAGGAAAAGAGAACATGAATGGCTGAAAATTTTAAATGTAATTGCCCAATGAAAATAAATATAATGGAAAGGCTGAAATATAAAGTAAAATCTCCCAAGAAGTGAACAAAAACAGGGAGAAAGCAGAGATGGAGGGAGGTAAATGGGAGAGAGTAAAAGAGAAAGAAAGAGATGGAAAACAGGATATAGTGGATAAAACTCTATGAAAGAGGGCCTGGGGATTTAGCTCTGTAGTTCCAGTGTCTGCCTGCCAAGCTTAAGGTCCCGAGTTCGATTCCCCACTAACTACATACCACAATGCCAGGTGTGGTGGCTCACACCTATAATCCTAGCATTCGGGAGGCAGAGGCAGGAGGGTTGCTGTGGGTTCGAGGCTGGCCTGGGCTAGATAGTGAGTTCAGAGCCAGCCTGAGCTACAAAGCAAGACCTTGTCTCAAAAAAAAAATCTTTTTAAAAGAAAATTAAAGGATTTCTAATATCCAGCCTTAAGGATTTCCAGAAGAAAACAGAAAATGAGGAAGAGGAATATACCAAAGTAGTAGAATTTCCCAGAATTGTAAGAACTTCAAAATGAGATTATAACAAATGATGGGCACAATGAATGCAAAATGATTCCAAACCTAAACTTTTTTTTTTTTTTTTTGAGACAGGGTCTTACTTCATAGTTCAGGCTGGCCCTGAGCTCACTGTGTAGCTCAGGCAAACCTCCAACTCAGCAATCCTCCTGCCTCTGCCTCCTGAGTGCTGGGATTACAGATGTGAGCCACCACGCCCGGCATTGTGGTGTGTGGAACTGGTTGCTGGTGGGCGTGAGTCACCACGGCTGGTATTGTTGTATGTGGTTACCGAGGATCGAACCAGGAAATTTGTGCTTGCTAGGTAGGTGCCAGAACCACTAAGCTAAATCTCCTGCCCCTAAACACAATTTTGAAAATTCAGAACACTAAAGATACAACTCTAAAAATAACAGGAAAGGGAATGGATAGAGGAGTACTTTTCCTCATTATTCACACAAAGTATAGCTAAAAGCCTTAGATATTACATGAAAACACGACTCTTGAAAGGTGGAGATAGCAGTAATCCAGTTAGGAAACTTGGTAGCAGAGGAGGGACATGGTGCTAAGTTCCCTGAATTTGTTTCACACATCAGATGTCCCAGATGTAGACTTGGAGAAGCTATTAACTAAGTAATAACTGTTCTAACTCAACCAAACACCACAGAATAAAATCGTGGCCCCACTCCTCTGCACCAGCAGAGGTCAAGAACCGGCAGCCAAGGCTTCCATGCTCACTGGCTGACTTCCCGCTCCTCACTGGGATGGTGTCAGAGAAGGTTGCATAGGCAGCTAGAACTTCTACCCCCACCTGTCAGTGACCAGGAAACCCTACCCTCTATAGTATGAATGAAGACTAAGTGGAGAACCTGGATTCTCACCTACATGGCATTACTGAGGCAGTGTTCCCTCTTCTGCTGCAAGATTGGTGCCTGAGCACGGAAGCTAAAGCAATATTTAAATGAGATCCAGCATCTCATAGCACAATACCCTAAACGCCTAAGTTGCAACTGAAAATCACATATCATACCGAGAACCAAGACATCTCAACCGGAATGAAATGTCACTCAATAGATGCCAACACTGAGGTGACTGAGGTATTGAAATGATATGACAAGATGTTTCAGGGAGCTATCATAAAACAGCCTCAACCGTTAGGAACATGTTTAAAACAAGTGAAAAAAAATAAAAGATATAAAGAACCATATGGAAAATTTAGAACCAAAAAAATGCAAAACCTAAAATTAAAAAACCTCAGTGAAGCTGGGCACTGGTGGTATATGCTTGTAATTCCAGCACTATGGAAGGCTGAGACAGGAGGACCACAAGTTCAAGCCCAGGCTGGGCAACTTAGTAACATCTTGCCTCAAAATAAAAAATTAAAAAAGGACTAAGAAGGACTAAGAACATACTTCATTTTGAAGGCTTGGGTTAAATTCCCAGTATTAATAAACAAAAAGCCTCAATGGATGAGCCAACATTAAAATGGAGAAATAACCAGTTAATCGGAAGACTGAACAAGAGAAATTACCCAATCCAGAAAACAGAGGAAAAATGAACACAGCTTCAAGCACCCGTGAGGGGGTACTAAAAGAAAAACTGATAGGAAAAGTTACCCATAAAACAGTGAGACTGGCCGGAGGATTAGCTCAATGGTTCCGGCGCCTGCCTCGCAAACCCAAGGTCCTGAGTTCAATCCCCAGAAACCACATACAATGCTGGGCGTGGAGACTCACGTCCACCAGCAATCAATACCACGTACCACAGTGCCGGGCGTGGTGGCTCACGCCTGTCATCCCAGCACTCGAGAGGCAGAGACAGGAGGATTACTGAGTTAGAAGCTTGCCTGGGCTCCATAGTGAGCTCAGAGCCAGCTCGAACTACAAAGCGAGATCCTGTCTCAAAAAAAAAAAAAAAACCAAAAAAAAAAAACCAAAAAACAAAACAAAACAAAACAAAACCAACAGTGAGACTTAGTGCAATAATCAATTTCTTACCATTAAAATTGGGTGCTAGAAAGCAATGGGATAATGCCTTCAAAGTTATGTTTTAAATATTGAACCACAAACTTTATAGTCAAGTGTAAGGATGAAAGAAGGGTATTTTCAGATATGCAGACTCAGGATGTCTTTCTATTCAACCATTTTGAGAAATTTACCTAAGGATGTGCTCCACCAAAATGATGGAGAAAACAAGCATACAAACAATAGACCAGGAAACTAGTAAATAATGGATATAATCATGGAAAGCACTGAAGGGAAATTCCAAAATGACAGTTAAATATCAGGCCTTTGAAAAAGAGATGAAGAGATTGACTAGGATTCTTGGAGTGGGGAGTAGACTTAGTGAAATTCTTAGTGTAATGGAGGTTTTGAAAGAATAGAATATATGATAAAACAGTGAAAGAGAAAAAAAATGGACCTGAAATTACAGAAAAAGGAACATTTACTAGAAGGAAAAATTATAAAAGTTAGACAATATATTCATGCATATTACAGTTATCACTTTTCAACTTTTAGAATTGACAGACAAAACACCAAAAATACAGAGAAATCCCCAATCCTGACTCCAAAACAAAATTCAATATAATCAGTTTTGACAATATAAAAGGGCAGATGACAGAAACTAGGTTGGTAGTAGGGAAGAGGAAAGAATATTTCTGATTTAACCAATTTCTGGTCAAGAAATACTGTCTCTAGTTCAAGGACAAAAACTAAAGATATTAACCCAAATTCAGAAAGAGAAACTGAACTATATTAGGAGCAAGAAATAGGAGTTGAACTTGATATAAATGATCTAAGTCTTTACCTGTCATAAAGGACATCATTATGAAATGTCTAAAGGTGATTTTAAAAACGCCCCAGTAGGCCAGGGATTTAACTCAGCAGCACAATAACTACCTAGCAAGCTCAAGGTCCTGAGTTCAATCCTTGATACAAAAAAAAAAAAAGAATCCATAGCATATTATTTAGATAAGGTAAGGAGGTAACAATCAAGAGGAAATAACAAAGTGGATGTTAAAAATGAGATGAGATTGGGATAGTGGGACTATTGTTTTTCATAAGTCTTTGGTACTGATTTGAGTTCTCTAAATAATATAAATGCAGAGACCAGGGATTTAGCTCAGTGGTTCTGATGTCTACCTTGAAAGTCCCAGGTCCCAAGTTTAATCCCAGTGTACCATATACAATGCTGGGTATGGTGGCTCATGTCCGTAATCCCAGCAGTCAGTACCATAGTCATAATGCTGGGTGTGGTGACTCACCCCAGCACTCAGGAGGCAGAGGCAGGAGGACTGCTGTGAATTCAAGGCTTGCCTGGGTTATATAGTGAGCTCAGGGCCAGTCTGAACTACAAAGGGAGACCCTGTTTCAAATATATATATATATATATATATATATATATATATATATATATATATATATATATGTATGTATGTATGTATGTATGTATGTATACATATATATGCATATTTGCAAATGCATTACTTCTACCTTAAAATGAACGTTTAAGGAAAACATTTTTTTTTTTTGAGACAGGGTCTTGCTTTAGTTCAGGTTGGCCTTGAGCTCACTATGTAGCCCAGGCAAACCTGGAACTCAGCAATCCTCCTGCCTCTGCCTCCCAAATGCTAGGATTACAGGCGTGAGCCACTACACCTGGCACTGTGGTATGTGGCAGTGATTGCTGGTGGGTGTGAGTCACCACACCCGGTGTTATTTTATGTGGTTACTGGATTGAACTCAGGACCTTGTGCTTGCTAGGCAGATGCCGGAACCACTGAGCTAAATCTCTGACCCCAAAACATCAACTTTTAATAGTGCAAAAAAGAGACACTCCTGTCCATGACCCTCCTCCTCCCAAATTTCCTTGTCTCTCTGGACCTACTGCAGCAGAGTATAAGGTTTGGGAAAACTTGGTCTCCCTTCCTGCCTCTCCTTTAAGTGCAGTCCCTGCTGGTCAAACTGGAATATTTGTAGCCCAAACCTGGCATACTTGCTCCCGTACCGTTGTCTTCTGGGCCTAGAAAACCTTTTCTCATCTCCATCAACTGGATATTTATATTTTAAAGGGTAACTGAAATTCCATCATCTCCTCCAAATCTTCCTTGCCTCCTGGTGGAACTTATCTCTTTCCTCAAGGACTCTCGTAAGTCCTCATTCATTATGAAACTTACATACTTTTTTCACAAGTATTATTTAGGTCAGTGTTTCATGCCAACCATCCTTCACACCAGCTATCAGGGATTCCTAAACTACCAATTGGCCACTCCCTGCCTCACAGGCCTCCTACAACTTCTCATTGTTTACAGGGTCAGAGCTATGCTTGAGTGCCTATTGAGCATAGCCTCATTGAAATGTGTCGCCTTGCAATGATGGCAGTAATGGTGTACAAAGGAAAAAGCACCAAGTAGGAATGTACTAAGAGATCTAAGGGGAAGTCTAGGCTCTGCCACTAAACCACCGGCATTTTGGACTAGTTGATTCACCTCCCTGATCCTCAGGACTTAAGTCCTGAAAGCTCTGTTGTAGCACCTGTGTTCCTGTGCCAGAGCCTCGCCCCAAGGCATCATGTGTAATCATTCTTACCCTTGAGGTAGGGGTTAGTAACCCAGGTTATCATTCACACCTACCAAATTAAGATATTCCGAGGCAGGGCAAGAGCAATTTATTTTATTTTGAGACAGGGTCTCGCTTTGTAGTTCAGGCTGGCCCTCAGCTCACTATGTAGCCCAGGCAAGCCTCGAACTCAGCAATCCTCCTGCCTCTGCCTCCCAAGTGTTGGGATTACAGGCGTGAGCCACCATGCTCGGCACTGTGGTGTGTGGTATTGATTGTTGGTGGATGTGAGTCTCCACGCCCAGCACTGTATGTGGTTACCGGGATCGAACTCAGGGCCTTGCACTTGCGAGGCAGGCGCCGGAACCACTGAGTTAAATCTCCAGCCCCAAGAGCAATTTATTTTTAAAGAGCTCCACATCCTTTGGACATGGGGATGCAGCAGGGAAATGCTGCTTTTCATTATAAGCCCATCTATACTATTTTTCACCTGTGTATATACTGCTTTGATTTTTAAAAGGAAAAAACTTCACAAATGACTCTGACATACAGCCAAGGTTGATAAACACCTTTAGAGTGGAAAAAGCAAAAAAGATAAACTGGAAGACATGGGTTCAAGCTCACTGCTATTTTGTTATTTGGTAGGTGGGTCACTTATAACCCTTTTGGAGCCTCAGTTATCTTATTTGTAAAGCAAGAAGAGTGTTAATTTCTACCTTTAAAAAGCTGTGGTGGCTAAGTGCATGCTTGTGATTTCAGAACTTGGGAAGCTGAGACAGGAGGATCTCCACAAGCTTAAGGCCAGCTTGAAGTACATAGCAAGAACCTGTCTCAAAGGCCCCCACCCCAAAAGTTACAGTAATCTAGATATGCCGGCCATTGTTTTAAACACATTTCATAGAATTCCTTCACTGCTGCAAGGTAGGTTATCTCCCTTAATAAAATGACAAAACAGGCTCAGTAGCAAAGTAACCTGTACAAGCTTCTAAAGACAGGATTCAAACTAGGCCAGCCAACAAACTATGCCAATACTTGCCAAATGATGACACACGTACCACTGGTAGTATGTGACCTCTTTGGTTGAACACAGACAAATTATTTAGTCATGCTTTTTAATATGTATTAGAAAAATACATAATTAGCACGTCAAATCTATGAATATCACTAGGGTAAACCTGTAACAACGCAGATTTCAGATCACCTCAAGAAAAACACTGAGTGGATAGTACAGGAGGGCAAACTGGAAATACCTATTAAAAACATACATAAATCTCCTATGACTGCAATTCCACTTCTGGGAATCAATGCTAGGGAAATTTTAACATACAGGGAGACTTTCACACAGATATAGGGATACTCCTATGTAGTATTTTATAATAGCAAAAACTAAAAATAGTCTTAATATCTATCACAAGAGAAATGTAAAGTAAAATGTGGTAGATTCACATGATTGCAATCTATACAATTACAAAGGATGGATTGATTTACACTTAGCAACATGCACAAATCTCAAAAACATTATTTAGTAAAGAAAGCAAATCGAAGAACAATTTATAATATTTGCATTAGATACAAAATATTTTGTTAATATATGTATGTAAACCTATTAAAACAAAGTCTACATGGAAGTACAACAAACAATAGCAGTTAAGAGAAGCGGGAGAGGGAGTGGTTGGTAGTTGAATGAGACTAACTGTAATCTCTAACAACCTATTTCTTGAAGAGATGGATCCATGCATTACTTGAATTAGAACTTTATTTCGGCAGTGCTAGGGATGGAACCCAGGGCCTTGTATATGCTAAGCACGTGCTCTACCACTGAGCTACACCAGCCCTGCTTTAACTCTTAAAAAACAATACACAGATTGAGATAAGTGCACTAATGTGTGGAAATGACTGAAGGCTGAACTCATTGCACTAGGCTGTACTGCCTCTGGACAGTTCTTACAGCTAATGAGGTTAGTTTCCAATAGAACCACACATTAGACTAGGAAATGGCCCAGGATACCTTTCCCTCTAGTTCCTCATATCCCACCTTGGGGGTCTAGGTACCTGGTTACACAAATGACTGAAGCTATAGGCTTTCCAAGGCCCTCCACTGATCAGGTAAGCCCCATCAGTACCCTGAAACTTTCCTAGTAACCAGGGCATTTTAGTACCTCCCAGATTTGGAGGTCCTTTTTGTTCCTAAAAATTAGGGTCAGAAGTCTTTGGGGGTCCAGGCTTGAGAAAGCTTATATTCTGAGGGATCAGCACCTAGTGGGCTCTACACATGGATAAAGCTCCAGTGGGGAGATTGACATGATTAAGTCCTTTGAGGTAGGTAATACTGTTAGCCTCATTTTACAGACGAGGGAACTGAGGCACAAAAAGGTCAAATGATCTGCCCAGTGTCAAACAACTAGTAAGTGATAAAAAAAAAATGGGACCAGAACCTGTAACTGTCTGTCCCTAGAGCCCATGCTCAACTCCTAGCGCTTGACTAGATCCTACCAATGTATCAAGGTCCAGTTCAAATATGAGTTTCTCAAGAATTCTGAAGATCATCCTCTTCTCATATTTGAAGTACTTAAGACACTTGGCTAACTGTAGCAACTCATGAACCCACTGAATTTCTTAACAGATGGACAGAGAGATGTCAGATTCAACTCAGTATTCTAAGCTTTGAGCCTGACGAATAAAAGGTGTTCAGTATATGTCTGATGATACATGATAAACGGTACAGTGAATGAGGGCACTTTCTGGTGACAGCATAAGACTCCTATGCGGGACCCAGAACCTTTTCCCAATTCTGGGGTGCTGTCATCCTAAGCTCACTTTGGACTTAAATTCAGCCCAGACTTGTTCTCTAATATATTGTACTATTTTGCAAACACACCCACATGCATACAGCCAAACACACACATGCACACATCATACCCACACACACATGTGGAAGAGGCCTAAGGGACTCATATTATGGGTGACGGTAGGTAGGATGTGGGAGAGGGATGGACGATGGCTCTGTTCAGCTCAGGTCAGCTCAGCTCAGCACTTCCTTCCAGAGGCCAGATGTTTCCTGCAGCTCAGGATTTTTGCTCCAGACCTAACATCACCTCTGTTCTTCGTTGTGCTTCGGAGCAGCGCCTAAAGCCCATGACTGCATCAAACAGGGATAGGCAGGATAGGAAAGTTGAAAGCCAAATATCCAAAGACTGGGAGAGGGGCAGTTTGGGATCCAGATAAGGTGGAAAGGCAGAACTACTGCTACTGTTCATTGGGGTTTGGGTTGGCATCTGGGTACTTGGTGAGGTCGAAGGTCAGGACTTTGCTGATCACACAGTCCCCTTGCTGAAGGAGGAGGGAGAAAAAGAAAAAATTGTAAGAGAATTGAAGGGTCGTGTCCCAGGACCAAGGGCCTCAAACGCTCCTCCCTGTATACCTGCCCAAAGCCCAGGAAATGGATCTTACTAGGTGGAAGATGTTCTTATTTCCATGTACTGTCTCTCTTTCTGCCTGCCCATGTACTACCGTCTAGCTGCCTCTGCCTGGCCTTTCTAGCTGTGCCCAAATGCCAAGCGTCCTGCCCAGGCAGGCTGGCTAATCTTCCATGGCAGGACTCCAATAAGTCCTGATGGCAGGACAAGGCCTGATTCCCTGTGCTCTCCATCCCTTGCCCTTACACTGCAGCCTTCCCTCCCTGCCCTGGGGAGCCAGGCCTGCCCTACCTCAGGATAGACTCCAATGAGGCTCTCAGCCTTGGTGTAGAACTCCTCCTTGAGAGAGATGACGATGGCCTGGAAGTTGCAAGTCGATTGTTCCTTGATGTAATTTGCCACCTGTGGGAGGGGCCATGAGGCACTTAGTAAGGCTCAACTCTTAACACCCTCCCTCCTCCTCACTGTCTTTTCTAATCTGAACCAGTCAGCAGATGGGGTAGGCTAGGGGTGCGGGACTTGAAGAGAGACAGAAAAAAAGCTACCAACTACCATGGCATGAGTGATCCTGGGCCCCACCTCCCAGACTCAGAAAGCATGCAGCAGGAAGAGCTAGGGCACACGAAAGAGTTGCTCCTAGAAACCCAGTCCAACCTGGGAGCCTCCCTCCCGGGTCCCAGATTCCTTGCACCCACCTTGCCAATGTTGGTGTTATCCAAGGCCGCATCAATCTCATCCAGGACAAAGAAGGGAGCTGGCTTGTAGCTGGGAAGCAATCAGTAGATAAACTGAAGAGGGAGTGGCAGCAAGGCAGGGTGGGACAGCCCTAAGGTACATTAAAAGGCTAGCTTTCCCCTGCGATTCACAAGAGACTAAAAATCCCAGGTCCTAATGCCCCTTCAACCTTTGAAGTCAACATGTCAACCAAGCCCTCCTTGGACCTAGCCCTGTGATCCAAGAAACTACAGAACCATGAATAACATGGTGCTCTCAGGAGCTTCCAGGCTGGCTGGGGAGAAAGAAGTGTCCTTACCTCTGGCCACCCCACCTCTACACACATGTACTCTGCCATGCCTCCTTGCCTCTGCATAAGCAGTACCCTTGGCCAAGAATACCTGCTGGCCTCCCTGGCAACCTGTATTCCTGCTCAAGGGTCATCTGCCCTCAAAAGCTTCGCCCAGCTCACTCACACCCTCTCCCCAGAATGGATTAGGTGTCCCTCCTCTGTATATCCAAGGCACCCATCCTTATCCAATTATCTCACTTAGCACAGTGTTTATGTGTCTCACTTCCACTACTTCTGTAAGTTCCAAACCAGAGACCATGTCTGACTCATCACTGTCTCCAATCCCTCCACAGGATCTGGTACAGAGCAGCACTCATAAAATGCTTTCAGAATGATTCTGTACAACTCAATACTAAGTTATAGGGCTCAAACTCAAGTACTACTGGCATTGGGTGGCGGAGTATCAGAGCATGCCATAGTGGTCAAACAGAGGTTCCTAGAGGAAGGGGAGGAAAATAAGGAGATGTGAAGGAGAGGAAGGTGAGGTCAAGCTACATTTGCACAGAAAGGCCTTATTAGCCATCAACCATGTGAGCAAAAGCCTGGAGGTGGAACTTAATACAACCAGGGCTCAGCGAGGACATGCCGAGGAGAGGGTGGATAGGGAAGACAGCCTTTCCCGTGGTGTAGATGAGTAAATGAGGATGCAATTCAGATGCCACCAAAATAGCTTCACCCCTGCAGATCTCAGCACTGCCTTGGGACCCAGAGCCTCTAGTAGTATCAGTTCACTCTCTGCCAACTGCCCTAGGAGGCACAGCCTTACCTGTGGATGGCAAAGAGCAGGGCCAAAGCTGCTACTGTCTTCTCTCCCCCTGATAAGTTATCCATAGGCCGGAAGCGTTTACCAGGAGCCACACAGTTGTAGTTGATGCCATCTAAGTAGGGTTCCTCAGGGTTCTCAGGGCCCAGGAACGCCTGGAAGAAGGTAAACAGCACAGGACCTAGATCAGAGTCTGGATAAACAGGGAGACAGGAAAACTAGAAGGAAGTACAACTGAGGAAAGTAGGAGCTGGTGGGGTAAGGGGCTCCATCCTACCTGGGCACTGCTGTTACGAGACAGAGCCTTATAGATTTCATCAATGTTGGTAGCCACAGATTCAAAACAAGCATTGAAACGATCAAAACGCTCCTTTTTAATCTGTTCAAATGCCTGCTTGGCCTTCTTTGCTCGCTTTCGGGCTGCCTCAAACTCTGCCAGAAAGAAGGACAGATGACCTCTCAGTGCCCCAGGTTCTTCCAGGACTGAGGATCACATCATGGCAAGAACAATCTGCAAATGACCATCCAAAGCAAAGAAAACAATGCCTAGGCAGGAGATTTAGCTCAGTGGTTCTGGTGTCTGCCTAGCAAGCACAAGGTCCCTGGTTTGATCCCCGTAACCACATACGACAATGCTGGGCATGGTGACTCATGCCCATCAGCAATCAGTACCACACATCACAGTGCCGGGCGTGGTGGCTCATGCCTATCATCCCAGCACACGGGAGGCAGAGGCAGGAGGACTGCTGAGTTCAAGGCTTGTCTGGGCTACATAATGAGCTCAGGGCCAGCCTGAACCACAGAGCAAGACCCTATCTCAAAAAAGAAGACAAGAGAAGGAATCAATCCCTGAAGAGTCCCACAAGGATCTGTAGCTCGTCAAGGGGCCACTGGATAGAGAAAGAAACATAGGCTTAGAAGCACATAAACAGACTTCCCGTTTTTCTCCCAGTAACTAGTTTTGTGATGCTGGGAAGTTCATTAACTCTTTAGAAAACAAGTGCAATAACCTCTACTGTTTAGGATACTTTGGAGTTTTAAGTAAGAAAGCATGTAAAAATAGGAGCCATTCTGATATACAGCAGGCCCTTCATTTTCGTCTATGCCCTCATCTAAGACAATCGAAGAAACCCAAATCTTACCATCTGAGGTTTCCTGGAACTTGTCTCGGACACTTTCCAGCTTCTCCATGGCCTTCATGTTTGGGGCAGCGATACGCTGAAGCACACTTTGCTGCTCATTTAACTTCTGCTGCAGTGTGTTCATCTCTTGTTTGATCTCTTCCTCAGCCTGGGCATCCTGTAACCCCAGGCCCAATAACATTGAGCACAGCCTAGCCCCTGTGCCAAGGCCCCCAGAGATGACTCACCAGGTGGGGCCTGAGCACTTACTCCTATGAGGACGGCAGGTTGTTCTCCAGCTTAACTCTTTCCACCCATTCCTTCCCACGGTAACTGTTTCTATCACCCCTGGAAATTACACACATATACTGCTTTATCATCTTGAGCCCTTCCCCCAGGTCCCGCCAACTTTTTTGTCACTGGAGGAGTAGCTGGTAGCACCCTTCCTGGCTCTCAGCCTGCTCCAGGAGCCAGCACTATCCTAGTGTGAGTGTAAAGGCCCCACACAACTGAGGGAACTCACATTTTCTTCTTAGATCATTATATCTGAGCAAATTTCACTCAAGTTTGATTTTAGGTCTTAGAGCTATTAGAATGCATGTATGGGCTTGTGCCTTTCTGTCAGTTTTAGTAAGTAACTATTGTTAGGCACTGGGATGTTATGTCCTGTGAGCCATCCTTTCTGTGTTTACAAAACCCAGGAAGCCAACAGAGGAAGACACATACGGAAACAATCAGAATACTGTAGGCTGAACAACAACAATAATTTTCAACAACAATATTATTGTTGAAAAACAACAATAAGCAGACTGTTCAATTAGCACACAAAAAAGGATACCTAACTCAGACTTGGGGGTCAGGGAAGATTTCTGGGAATGTGTGTAAACTAAGGCTTATAAGATAAATGGGGTAAGGAACAGTCTTCTAGGTAGCTGAGAATATCATAAGCAAAAATGGTGAGAGTTCTTCATGGTCAATAAAAGGAAACAAAAATATTGATGCTAAAAAAATAAAAGGAAACAAAGCCTATGTATATATGGGTGGTGGGTTGTGAGGAGGGTAGAGGAGTGGGAAAAAATGAGAATTAAACTGGATGTGGTAGCTCATGCTTGTAATCCCAGCACTTGGGAAGCAGAGGCAGGAGGATTGCTGTAAGTTTAAGGCTTGCCTGGGATACATAGTGAACTCAGGGCCAGCCTGAACTACAAAGTGAAACCTAGCCCCCCCCCCCAAAAGAATTAAGATCTGGCATGTACTGGTATAATTTCTCAATGTTGATTAGGATCATTTTATATATATATATATATATATATATATATATATATATATATATATATATATATATATATATAAATGTTCCAATAAAATCAATTTAAAATATTTCAAAGGGAGCCAGGCATGGTGGTACACACCTGTAATCTCTGAACTTGGGAGGCTGAAGCAAAAAGGCTGTCATGAGTTTGAGGCCAGCCTGGACTAGCAAAGCACTGGCTCAAAAATTTTTTTTTAAATAAAAATTTAAAAAAAATGAAACTGATTAAGAGTGATTTATCAAGAAAGAGAGGTGAAGGGGACAGAAATAGAAGCTACAGTTCTCATCTTTGTATTGTGTTTTCTATTTTTGGTTCTAGAACCACATGAAGATGCCAGAGTTATAAAACAAATTAAATCAAAATGTAAGCACCACTGGTTAAAAAATTGTTAGGGAACAAGAGTTACAAGATGCCAAATTATTAATAAAAATGACTAACGAAAAAGCTAAAAGTGTACACTTAGCATTGAGGGAGCTGGCAATTGAAACTATAATTATGGATTCAATTATCTCTAATAATGAGCAAATCCCAATATAATGCACCTTCTGAAGAGAGGCAACATAAAGAAGACTGCATCAGCAATACAACATTTGTACCATAAAATATTTAATTTGACTCCATCAAGCCTCCAGACTATAGCAAATTTCCAAATCATAGGAGTTACAACAGTTGGAAAGAGATTAAACTATACACAAAAAAACCAACCTAGGGCCGGAGGGTTACTCAGTGGTTCCGGCGTCTGCCTCACAAGCACAAGGTCCTGAGTTCGATCCCCGGTAACCACATATAATGCTCGGCGTGGAGACACGCCCACCAACAATCAACACCGCATACCACAATGCCGGACGTGGTGGCTCACGCCTGTAATCCCAGCACTCGGGAGGCAGAGACAGGATTGCTGAGTTCGCAGCAGCTTGCCTGGGCACCATAGTGAGCTCAGGGCCAGCCTGAACTACAAAGCGAGACCCTGTCTCAAAAGCAAAAAAAAAAAAAACCAACCTATCCATAATGTAGAAAATTTCCAAGACAATTCAAGCAGCCTCTTGAAAAGATCAGTGCAATGAATAAAAGGTAAAGGAACTGATCCATATTAAAAGTAACTAACAAGATAAAACAATGAGAAGTGGCCTGAAATAATCTCAGAACTTGGGAGACTGAGGTAGGAAGACCTCAGATTCTAGCCCAGCCTGAGCAACTTAGTGAGACTGTCTCAAGATAAAAATGGGTTGAAGATGTAGCTTAGAATGAATACCCTGGGTTCAACACACAGCATTTGGAGGAAGAAAAAAAAAAAAAGAGAGAGAGGGAGAAAATGAGAAAAGGACAGGGAGAGGGAAAAGGAGAGGCAATATTAGCTTAAAAGTTGAGTGCTTGCCTAGTATGAACAAGGCCTTAGGTTCAACCCCTAGTACTGCAAAAAATAAGAATTTAGGGCTGGAGGCTCAGTGGTTCTGGCGCCTGCCTCACAAGCGCAAGGTCCTGAGTTCAATCCCAGTAACCAGATACAATACTGGGCGTGATGACTCACGCCCACCAGCAATCAACACCACATACCACAGTGCCGGGCATGGTGGCTCACACTTGTCATCCCAGCACTCGGGAGGCAGAGACAGGAATACTGCTGAGTTCTAGGTTTGCCTGGGCTACATAGTGAGCTCAGGGCCAGCCTGAACTACACAGTGAGACCCTGTCTCAAAAAAAAAAAAGAATTTAAAACAGCTTTACTTTTTAAAAAAGAAAAAGAAAACATGGACCACCTAGGACAGTGGTGGTAAATATACAGCACATGTACCCCAGTGGGCTGTTTGTATCACTGAAAGCTCTAAAAGGTTCACTATCCCTGAGCTAGGGAAATTCAAATATGAGCTAATATTATAAAATAATTATTCATTTTCGTAGATACAATATGGAATTGTGGCTATGCAGAATTCCTTATTCTTAGTATGCCAAAGTATTCAGGGTTGGAATATCACTACACCTGTATTTCATGTAGTAGGGTGACAGGGAGGGAAGAGAAATTAGAGAATTCAAATGCAATGAAAACATTCATTGGTGAACCTAAGATAAAAGGTGGATGGACATTTAGCTCAGTGGCACTACACCTGCCTGGCAAGCACAAAGTCCTAAGTTTGATCCCCTGTACTCCCCCCCAAAAAAGATGAAAAATGTATGGGTGTTAACTGTTTTTTTGACTTTTATATAGGTTTGAAATTTTTTAAATTTAA
Organism: Thryonomys swinderianus; assembly: GCA_004025085.1. Taxonomy (NCBI): domain Eukaryota; kingdom Metazoa; phylum Chordata; class Mammalia; order Rodentia; family Thryonomyidae; genus Thryonomys; species Thryonomys swinderianus. Next base: position 18,155 of record PVIC010025417.1, read on the forward strand.
AGTAGGGGAAAAATAAATTGAAATGCTAATAGAACCAATCCTTAAAAATAAAACAAAGAGGGCCGGAGATTTAGCTCAGTGGTTCCAGCACCTGCCTCGCAAGTGCAAAGTCCTGAGTTCGATCCCCGTTAACCACATACAATGCCAGGCGTGGTGGCTCACGCCTGTAATCCCAGCACTCAGGAGGCAGAGGCAGGAGGATTGCTGAGTTCGAGGCTTGCCTGGGCTACATAGTGAGCTCAGGGCCAGCCTGAACCAAAAGCAAGAGCGTCTCAAAAAAAAAAAAAAGCAAAATGAAGAAATGTTAACGATAAATGTACATTGTTAAATCTTAGAGAATTCTTTCAATTTACAATAAAGCAGAAACATGACTATATATGCCCAATGAGCCTAGTGACAAAAAATATCTCAAGGTAATTTAAAACAATATTCAATCATTGAACAGTTACTAATACCTTATTGTGATTTTCAAACTACATTATACAGGATACAGTAAATATCAGTGTTGCTAAGAATTCAAACATAAAATCAACAATGTTAAACTGAAAATTACAGTTTTAACTGAAGTATCAATATGAATTCATAATGCATTTTTACTTCAAAGTAAAAAATGCAGTTAGGAGCCTAAACTACTAAAAATTCTAGAACCACTAATCAACCCAGCAATCACGAGTGCAACAGTATCCAAATGGGAGTAAAATCAGACCTTAAACTGGGCATGGTGGCTCACACCTATAATCGTAGTACTTGGCAGGCAGAGGCAGGAGAATGCTCACCAGTTTGAAACTAGCCTGAACTATACTGTGAGTTCAACACCAGCGTGAACTATGTAGCAAGACCCTGTTTCAAAAAAACAAAAAAATTCAGACAGTCTTAGAGAAATGGTTGGTTCCAGGTCTGGGGTTGTAGAGGATGAGCTTAGGCATACCTGGAAGCCAACATGACAGACTACAAGGATTGTGTCAAATGATTCAGAAACTAAGTTGAATGTGTACTCATGTCAAAGATGGGGCAACCTAGGCACAACATATATATTTAAATTCATAATGATGCAAAAATAACAGTAGAAAAATCTGGAGAATACCAAGGAACATAATTTTTTATAAACAAATGAATAAAAGTAAGAAGGAAGGACATATGTCCCAGCCTTTCCTACATATACTGTATCTCAAAATTACCAAATCATAAGAGGTAATACATCTCTAAGTTTTCCAGCTAAAAATAAAGTTTATAGAACAAGAACACTACTTTGCAACTTCCAAGGTATTAAAGGATCTAAAGCAATGATCTCCCAGACTGCAAACCACATAAAAAGACCCACAACCAGACATCATCTATTTCCCGATGGAAGGAACACCACTACCATCTTGAAGGAATCATGATCACAACAACTCAACCAAAAAAAACTGAATTTATCTGAAACCCTAGTCATGTCCTATTTCATGGGGACACCAAGAACCACACGGAACTACTGACCATGTGAAATGTGGCTAGTGTGACTAAGGAACTAAAGTCTTAATTTTATGGATTTCAGTTCATTTAGATTGAAAACCAGATATTCAATTCAGTTACTGGAAAATTTTTAAGTATATTTGGAGCAACTTGGATATATAGGTCTTCTCTTCCAACTGTAAATTTTAGGAAATCTAAATACAGATCAAGTATTTCTGAGGAAATTTTAGCATCTGAACTGAGATGTGCTGTAAGTACAAAATACGTACCAGATTTTAAAGACTTAGTAAAAAAAGATATTTAAATATCAATAATTTTTAAATGCAGGTATGGTGGTGTGTGCCTGTAGTCCCTACTACTAGGAAGGCTATGGTAGGAAGATAACTTGAGCCTAGAAGTTGAAGACCAGTCTGGACAACATAGCTAAATCCTATCTCAAAAATAAAAAAAATATTCAGGCCAGGAGTGGTGGTACATAATACCACTTGGGAGGCTGAGACTGGAGGATCACTGCAAATAAATTCCAGGCCAGCCTGGGCTACAAAGTGACTTCAAGACCAGTCTGACTATATATGGCCAGACCCTATCTCAAAAAAAAAAATAACCACATTGGGCCAGAGATTTAGCTCAGTGGTTCCGGCACCTGCCTCGCAAGCACAAGGTCCTGAGTTTGATCCCGGTAACCACATATTATGCTGGGCGTGGTGACTCATGCCCACTGGCAATCAATACCACATACCACAGTGCCGGGTGTGGTGGCTCACGTCTGTAATCCCAGCACTCGGGAGGCAGAGGCAGGAGGATTGCTGAGTTCGAGGCTTGCCTGGACTCCATAGTGAGCTCAGGGCCAGCCTGAGCTACAAAGCGAGACCCTGTCTCAAAAAAAAAAAAACTTCACATTGCTCACACACTGAAATGATGCTTCATGGACATAGTGGGCTAATGAATGAAAATTAGTTTTAGTTTTTTATTTTTTAAAACGTGGCTGAGAAAGTCTAAAATTACACATGGGTTCACATACATTTTATCTCCTCTGAAAAGCATTAATTTATAGTACTGAATGCATTCCCACTGGCAGAATGGGACAAGATACACACTACCCATTTATAGAACTATAAGGAATAATAGGACTGTATTTTTTATTTTGGGAAGATAGTTTTACATTACAGGGTAGTCAGAATACAGAATGTGGAAAATCCTTCAGGAAAAGTGAGTCAATTTCTTCACCATCAAAAAAAAAAAAAAACACTATGAGAAAAAATTTTTAAAAAGATGGAGGGAGGGTTTGCAGATTAAACAATACATGAGGCATATCAAGTAATGGCTTTATCAGTCATCTTTATCTATCTTGCCAATGATCAATGACTCTTCTCTTCCCCAGTACAGGGGATGGAACCAGGCCCTTGTTGTACACTAGCCAAGTACCTTACCATTGAGCCCCAGCCCCAGCCCTTTCACTGAATCTTACTTGACTCAACTCAAATAAGCAAACCATGAGAGAATGTGTATGTCTATATGTATAACAATCAGGTACATTTAAAATTAATCACCATATCAACAGTATTTTATTTGTGGTATCAGGGTCAATCTAAGGGACTTGGTAGTGCTAGCCAAGCACTATAAAACTGAGCTACATCCCAGCCCAACAATTATTATTTTACAGTCATGATACTTGTTCTAATTTTTATCACTTTTAGAGACATAATCTGCAATATTAACAAATGAAATATGTACAAATTTATTACAAAGTGTGTGGAAGGTGAACATGAAACATATTTGGCAAATTTGTGATTGCTGTTCACACTATAACACAAGGAGTGCTTTATTATTTTATATTTGCATGCAAAATTTTCCATAATAAAAATCTAAAAACAATAAAAAATAACTTAAGGTGGCTCCCACTGGCCAAAAACAGAACAGCATGATAGCAAGAAAAAAAAATTAAACTAGTGGTGCATGCCTATAATCTCAGCTATTTGAGAAGCTGAGGTAGGAGATTACGAGTTTGAGGCCAGCCAGGGCAAATTAGTGAAGCTCAAAATTTAAAAAGGGATAAGGATGTAGCTCAGTGCTTCCTAGGTTTAATCTTCAGTACCATAAAAAAGAAGAAGCAATCAGCAGCAAAATATAGCCTCTCCAAGAACCAGAATCAAAATACATGAAAAAGAACAACTTGGTAAAGGGGAAAAAAAGCCCATTTCCAGAAACTGGAAGGGAGCTGACAGGTAAACCAGAAACCACAGAGAAGCTGGAAAAATATAGCACAATGCAGAGAAGAGAAGGAAGCAGTCTGCCAGCTGGTACACGCCTGGCATCACTGAGTTCAGGGCCTCTCTGGGCTGCATAGTGAATTTAACACCAGCCCAAATTATAGGGCAAGACCCTGTCTCAAAAAAACCTTTAAAAAAAAAACAAAAGAATGAAGCAGTCTAGAAAGCTTACCCTGGCTCTTCGGGAGGGGGACCACTCTCTGCAGACACAAAGTAAACTGGGGAAGAATTGGCAGCTCCAGGAGAAAATAAGAGAATGGATAGGCAATGCTAGTCCAAAGAAAATTCTACAGCTGTAAACTGCAAAAACATGAAGCTTTACTCTGAAAATGGCTCACTTGTTCCACACAGTAGGATAGAGCTGAAGAAATCCACTGTAGTACCTACCATATTTGAGAGGGTTTTAAAATTTTGTATTGTGATATAGGTACATTTCATATACACATCATGATGACTCAACATTGAGAATTTGTACCAGTATATGACACGACTTAATTCTCATGTTTACCATTTCCCTACCCACCCTACAACCCCCTACTTGCTATACACATGACTGTCTCCTTTTGCTTTTACCATCACAATTTTTTCTTTCCCCTCATTACTTACCCCTGCCCCTATTTCCATTAGGATATTTTCTATTTTACAGTGTCTATCATACATTCTAGGACTTATTTACATTTTCAGTTTCTCATACCAGAGAACAGATACGGGATTTACACATCTGTGACCTATTTATTTCACTTACAAGTACGTCCTCAAGGTATGTCCATTTGAGTATGAATGACTCAAACTTATTCTTTATGGCACAGTAATACTCCATTTTATTTTCTTCTTAAAAACATCATCTTTATTCAGCCTCCAGTTGAGGGGCATTTGGTTGTTTCCAAGATTTAGCTCACTTGGGGGGGTTTAATAAGGACCACTTTGACATTAAGACTGATCATTTGAGGCTTAAGACTGAGCTATAGAAGAACTACAGAATAACTTCAGAGTTTGCAGTGTTAGCTTACCACAGTAACTGAGTGAGAGATGGCGGTGACAGACAGTTGGAGGGAGGATGCAGGCTAGACAAAACACCCCAGAGAAGTTTATGCTCAGGCCAGGAAAACACGGACCCCTGACCTTCATGATGAAAAGCCATACCCAGCATATATGGTTTCAATGTGGCTGGGTGTGAAATTGCTTGCATTAAGTCCAGTAACCTGCTTGAACCCTGACTCTGCTGCCTATATCCAGCATAGTGATCAGTGATCTGACTACTTTATCCATCTATCAGTGTAAGCAAGGATGTACCTCGGCTTAGATAGCTGCCATAGCCTGGGGTGTACAAATAGAGTGGACTGGAGAAGATAGGGCAGACTGCAAACACACAAGCTATAAATTTAGGTGGAGAAAACTGACTTGCTGGATTCTAAGATTGCAGACTGTGGAAAGAAACCACTCAGTCAAAACTGCAAAGGAACAATGCCGGACATGGTGGCTCACGCCTGTAATCCCAGCACTCGGGAGGCAGGGACAGGAGGATTGCTGAGTTCGTGGCAGCTTGCCTGGGCACCATAGTGAGCTCAGGGCCAGCCTGAACTACAAAGCGAGACCCTGTCTCAAAAAGCAAAAAAAAAAAAAACAAAAAAAAAAACTGCAAAGGAAGTTTTTGGATTTATTTCTTCCCCTTTTTTCCTTTATGATTCTTGGGGTTTGGGTTTTTTCCTTTTTTCTATCAATTTTTTCTTATTTTTCTGGTTCTGTTACTTTCCTTTACTTAACAGAATCCATTCTCACTCTTCCCTCCTCCTTCCCATATTCCACTGCTTAATTTTTAAAATTTTCAAGTTAACTCTATGCTATTGTATTGTATTGTCAATGTAGGTATATTGGTTGCATTGGTTGCATATTACCGTTTGCCAATATTTCCCTTGTTAGAGCTTATACTATAGTTATAGTTCATATTTCTATGGTTAAGGATGATACATTACTGGTTCTTATAGAATGGCAATATCCAGTTTCTGATACTATCATGGCAGTTAATTTTTGCTACTGTCAGGCTGGCACTGTTGTACCTAACTGGTTTCCTGTATGCCGATAGCTAGATGGCTTTTGTGGCATTAACAATACTATAACCCATTATCAGAGAACTGGATTCTGGGTCAATTACATGGCATCCTCCCCCTTCAATTTAATGGGGTCAGTTGGATCTTGGGACAGAGGCAAAGGCCTATACTTAGCCATGCCCAGAGCACTTTTTTTTTTTGAGACAGGGTCTTACTTTGTAGTTCAGGCTGGCCCCCTCTGTAGCCCAGACAAGCCTTGAACTCACAGCAATCCTCTTGTCTCTGCCTCCTGAGTGTTGGGATTACAGGCATGAGTCACCATGCCCATCCAGCATTTGGTATGTGGTTACCGGGGATCAAACTTGGGATCTGGTAGGCAGACACCAGAATCACTGAGTTAAATCTCTTGCCCAGCACTTTTTCTTTGAGACAGGGTCTCCTTATGTAGTTTAGGCCAGCTTTGAACTTACTATATAGTCCAGGCTGGCCTTGTACATGCAGTAATCCTCCTGCCTCATCCTCCTGAGTGTTGGGACTATAGACATGCACTACCACCAGAACACAACACTTAAAATCAGATGCTAACTGCCAGACGTGGTGGCTCACGCCTGTCATCCCAGCACTCGGGAGGCAGAGGCAGGAGGACTGCTGAGTTCAAGGCTTGCCTGGACTACATAGTGAGCTCAGAGCCAGCCTGAACTACAAAGTGAGAGCCTGTCTCAAAAAAGGAAAAAAAAAAAAGCAGATGCTAACTAAGGAGATCTCCCTCCATAATAGCAACAAAAGCTTTCAACTCACAAACCTCAGCACAGGGAGAAAGGAAAAAAGAAAGAAAAGAAAAGAACAACAGCAACAAAATTATTCCAAACACTCCCAATTCTCTCAAAGCGGATGCATGAGGTATCAATGGGGAAGAAATCAAATGTCAAACAGTGAAATTATCCACAACAATGAGACCTAGGTGTGGTGGCACATGCCTGTCATCCCAGCCATGAGGATCCTTGGAAGTTCGAGGCCAATCTGGGCTACATAGTGAGTATGAGGCCAGCTTGAACTGCATAGTGAGACTCCGTCTCAAAAAAAAAAAAAATGACGAGAGAGAGACAGAGAAACAGATTAATAAGGTGGTTGGCAAGCTCAAAGATACAATTAAATGGATATAATAAACAAAATGATCAAGCTTACAGAAAATACTAATAAAAAGCTAGCTGAGGGCCGGAGTAACTCAGTGGTTCCGGCGCCTTCCTTGCAAGCGCAAGGTCCTGAGTTTGATCCCCGGTAACCACATACAATGCTGGGCGTGGTGACTCACGCCCACCAGCCATCAATACCACATACCACAGTGCCAGGCATGATGGCTCATGCCTGTCATCCCAGCACT
>PVIC010025418.1:0-25293 GCA_004025085.1 Thryonomys swinderianus
AGTGCTGGGATTACAAGTATGAGCCACCATGCCTGATTTGGTTGCTTCTTTTTTTCTATTTGAATCTTTATTGGTACATTATACATACACATCATGATTAGGCTCAATATTGAAAACTTGTACCAGTATGTGACATGACTTTTCAATTTTCCCCTCCCCTCACCCACGCCCCCACACCTTATATGCACAAGCTTTGTTTCCTTTTATTTACCATCAGATATTTTTCTTTCCTCTCATTACTTACCCCTAAACCTCATTTCACTTTGAATATTTTCTTTTTCACAATACCTATCTTGCCTTCTAGAACTCATTTACATCTTCTCTTCATACCAGAGAAAAGATAGGATATTTATACATCTGTGATATATTTATTTCACTTACAAATATGTCCTTAAGGTATGTCCGTTTGAGTATAAATGACTCAAAATTATCATTTTTTATGACAGAGTAATACTCCATTTTAGAAAAAAAACACATCTTTATCTAATCTAGAGTTGATGGGTATATGGGTTGTTTCCAAGATTGAGCTATCACGTACTGAGCATCTCTGCATCAACTGAGCAAACCCCCTCAGGATGAAGCCTTGTTCTTTGTGGTTCTTCTGTGGCACCTAGAACAGCACCCAGGATGGGGCTCGGCTCAGCATTTACTTGTGGACCGTGAGTGACTGGACACTACGTTACATCACGTGTCTGATCAGAGTCCTCTCTTGCTTTGTCGTTTTATAGTCACAGTCGAGGTCAATGACAGACAACAAGGAGCAGCTTGATCTCATCCCTGGTCCTTCTGTTCAAATCTTTGATTATCTTGTGTTTGTTCCCTGGAGTTTCATCTGAAATCTCTGCCAGGAAGGCCCTCAGGTGTTGGAGTTTCCAGGGATTGAAAGGGAAGATACAAATAAAAATAAGACAGTTCTGTCTGTGGAAAGTAAGGAAAGAGACTTTCCTTTTTTTAGAACATTCCTTTAGCAACCTTGTAATGGTATATTCTCTTTTTTTCTCTGTGGAACAAATGCATGCAAATCTTTTAAAAAGCTAAATAAGCCTGCAGTCAGCATTATAGCCTCAGGATGTCTTTCTCAGGGGTCCATCTCCTCACATTTCTGTAAGAGGGAGGGAGCTTAACTTCCTCAGGTGCCTTGATTCAAAAGACAGCCTGTCATAAAGAGGTCAGGAGTTTGTTCCCTGGGATAAATCTAATTAGCACACACAGATGGCCACCCCAGTCACCTGGCAAATCTAGGACAAAGTGTGTATGACAGATGGTACTGTCAAGCCCTTTTATTGAGAAATAGTCATTGTTTGTATTGTTATTGTGTGTAGTGTGTACCTTATTGTATGTACCTTACTGGATAAGGTGAGGTTTCTTTTTGTTTTTCTAGTTTCTAACCAGATTGCTGGTGACATGCATCATATCCTAGTTTAATGTTTATTCAGTAATAACATTGGTTTTTTTCCTCCTCTTTTCCCTGTGTGAGGAGATTTTCTGCGCAGAGAGATTATTTTTAATTGTATTTCTCTAGTTGTACCTGCTTTGATGTTTCCACTGTTTCCCACACTGCAGACTTCTACCCTGAGAAGGTGAATTCATGTGTATCTAACTTCTTCCCTTTACTCTTTGCCCTTATACTGGCTATGGCTTGTGTTTGGATGTCCCCCTGGATCCTCATACTTTTCTAGAAGTGGCTGAATCTAGAGTGTGTGATTGGTTTGTGGTGGGGCTGGGCCGAAGGGTGCTAGGTTTGAAAACATGAGTGCTATCTATCCTGAACAGTCTGAGATAAAAGGGGCAGGAAGATGCTATTAAGGTGTTTTGTTGCTTTTGCTGCCTTCTGTTGCCACGAACAGTGGCCCCTCTTCCGCCCTGCCTTGGAGCCATCCATTTATGACCTGAGCCCTCTATGAACTGTAAGCCAAACAAACCTTTCATCTTTTAACTTTGGGTGTTGGATATTTTGTCTCAGCAAAGAGAGAAAAGTAAGACAATATTCTAGTGTATCAAACAGAGTGGGTGCGATGGACTCAAAGTCTGTGTTCTCTCTAAATCTATATGTTGAAATTTTTAACCCCAAAATGGTGGGATCAAGACCTGGGCCTTTGGGAAATGACCGTATACCAGGAAGGGACCCTCAGGATGTGATTAGTGCCCAGAGACATGGCACAGCAAAGAACAAGTGACCATCTCACCGCACGAGGGCACAATGAGAAGACACTCTTAGGGACCAGCAAGTAACCCTCACTAGTTACCAAATCCACTGGCATCTTGACCTTGGACTTTCAACCTTCTGGAACAGTGAAAAATAAGTTTGTGTTCATATGTCTGTAAGTTTGTGTATCTTACAATACAAACTGAAGCACCAGGGCTTTTATTTTCTTTTCCTCTGGAAAGGGATGTCCTTATGCCAAATCCTTCTTCCCTGTGGATTAATCTCTACATATCAGTTGTAATAGAAGAAACTTTGTGACCTGAGTGTACCAGGTTTGTTTTTGGACATAGAAACTCTTTGGATCTCCCCAAAGATTGATATTTAGGGAAGGGTTTGATTATAATTAGTTTATTTAGGAGGAAAGGGGAACAGTAGTAGGAATGGGGGAGGAAGAAAGGGGAAGAGAATGCTAATAAAGGATGAGTTGTGAAACAGTTACTGCAGTGACCGGCTGGAGCTTAATTTGCATGGAAGCTCAAAGAACTGTGTAAAACACATTCATGCATGGGGGCTATGCAAACTAGAGTGATTTTAACTCCCAAAAGAGTCAGTGATTCAGGGACGCTGGTGGGAGAGAGGGAAACTTCACTCCCTTGTACTTTCAACTTTTCTTGTATGTAGACAAAGATGCCTTCTGTGGTTCAGTAAGAGCCCCAGCTGTGGGCTTTGTCAGGGGAGGAGGCGTGGCTGGTTGGGATGGGCAGAGCCAGGGCAGCATGTGCAGCCGCAGTCTTGGCTAGCGTGGATGGTCCACACCAGGACAGACGCCCATATCCCACGGAGGGAACAGCCTTGTGCTTCAAGAACTGGGAACATGAAAGGGTCATACCTTTTAGCTTTCAAAGACTGACTCAGCGGGCGAGGCGCCTCCCCCAGAGTCAAGCTCCTTGCCCATAATTGATGACTGTGGTGATATAAAGTCCTGACCATTTGGCCTGCTGTGCTTTGGGCTGAAGGGGCTTTCTGTGCAGAGCGCCTAAGGGTCAGAGTCCTTGGAGAATCTCCTTAACACATTAACTGTTAACACTCCTTAACAACTTTCTTGCACTGGAAATCTCTCTCTGCAGTCTGTTTCCTAGAGGGCCTACTGGTTTCATGCGAAGTGGGGATTCCTAAAAGCAAAAGCATGTTGGCTCCATATCCTAGTTTGTAGCCCAGCTGAGCAGCTATAAGAGCTCTGCAAACCTCATTTTCTCCATGGGAAAAAAAAGTGAATTTCCCTAAGTACAGTGACCACTTTTAATAATGGGTCATCTCCATTTTTCTCGGGATAGTTCACTCCCAATCTGGGCTCTGTTCTTTGTGCTGACTCTCGTGCTGGGTTTCTGTGCTTGCTTTTAGGATCTTAGTGATTTGTCTTTTAAGATGTTTCTTTGAGCCAATCCCTCCATCTGTTGCATTGCAGTTTGAAGGAAATGTTTATTTCTCCATACTGTCTTCCCAAAGCTGGCTGCTGCTTTTGAGAGGCACTGGTCCTCCACTGTAGCTCTGGGCTCGCTAAGCCTGCATGTTGTCATCTGTGTTCGTCCTGACCAGCTGAGTCTGTGTTTCTCGCTGTGGTCAGGGTTCTGTTGGCTGAGGTCAGAGGAGGGGTTTGAGTTTTCCTGAGAGCTTGATGGGGAAGAAGCCCATCCTGTCTGGTGTCTAGGCTGAAGGGGCGCTGTCCCCAGAGGACACCAGCACTCTCTCCTCGTGATGCTGCAGGTGAGCGACAGGCAGAAGGAGCTGAGGGATGTGACCTGAAGCCCAGCGGTCTCCAGTGTTTGGGTTGTGCTTTTATATCAACCTGTGTGTATCACAAGTGAAGAGAAAAAGGAAAGTTTATGTCAGTGCTGAGGATCGAACCCAGGGCTTTGGACATGCTATCCAAAAGCTCTACCCCTAAGCTATACCTTCAGCTCAGACTTCTTACCTAAATACCAAATTTCTGTTCAGATGCATTTCCACATAGCCTCCACATTCACAAATGCTCTTGTCAGCATACACACAGACATTCACAAATAATATTTAGGCCAGTTCAGTTTGAGGGGAAGATTTTACCATAAATATCATATTGGTAGTTTATCAGGTAAAATTTATACAGATAATTGAAGTATGCTAGTGCTACTTGAGCAGATTTTAACATTTTTAATTATGCCAAAGAAGTAGAACTCAAAAGGGGACAGATGCAAGATGACAAGATAATTTATTCCCCATCTCTATTAAAAATTATTTTGAAGGTTATTTTGTCTCTGATTTTTGAATCCAGTTTCAGATGCCATGCTATTTCCTTTTTTCTTTTAGATTAAAAGAGAAAAAAACCCAATTCCTTAATATTTTAGTCTCCAGAATAGTGTCAGTTCAAGATGGAAAAGGCCCAGCTCTGTCATAATCAAATTTCAAAGCATTTCACAGGTAAACTCCCAGCCTCCCCGACCCTTGCTGTTTCAGATCTGGAAGCCAGCAGGGGCAGGAGGGGAGCCAAGCTGCTCTGACTTCCTTTGTGCTAAAGTGGGGAGAGACTCAGCCTCTGGTAAAATGGCAAAGAAGTTTCCTTTGCTGTGGATGTTTTATTTTATCTATTTTAAGTGACATTCAATAATTATACATATTTATGGAGTAGAGTGTTATATTTTGATACATGTTTTGTATGTAGATAGAATCAAAGTATTTAGCCTACCAATCACCTTACATATGTATGATTTCTTTGTGGTGAGAGTATTCAGTCTTCTCTTGTAGTTATTTTGAAACACCCACTCCAGTATCATTGACTGAAGTCACTCTAGTGTACAGTGAAACACCAGATTTTATTCCTCCTTGCTGTAACTGTATCCAGTTAACCAATCTCTCCTTCTTCCTCTCCTGTTCATATTCCTATGGATGAAAAGATTTCATCATTTTTAATGGACCAATGGTATTCCACCAGATGTACATACTGTACTTTCTCTACCCAGTTATCTATTGATGGACCCTTCGGTTGAGTCCACACCATGGCCATGGTATGATATTATATACATAGGGTGCCGTTATCTCTTAAACATACTGATTTCCTTTCCTGTTAGTATCTTCTCTAGGGTACCTTGGTGGGACTAGCTGGTTCTTCCATTTGAAATCACTGTAGATGTTTTACAGCACTCTTATTTCCATGGGATGGATGTGTGGAATTATGATTCCTCTGGTGGACTCCTCGTGACCTTCTTCAGCTTCTGTGTCCTGCACAATCATCCAAACTGCTTTTGCTGAGGTCTCTTCAGCTTCTTGATGAAGGCTCCTTTTTTTTTTTGGAGACAAAGTCTTGCTTTGTAGTTCAGGCTGGCCCTGAGCTCACTATGTAGCCCAGGTAAGCCTCAAACTCAGTGATCCTCTTGCCTCTGCCTCCCAAGTGCTGGGATTATAGGCCTGAGACACCACGCCATGGACTGTGGTATGTGGTACTGATTGCTGGTGGGTGTGAGTCACCACACTCGGTATTATGGTAAGTGGTTACTAGAGTTTGAACTCAGGACCTTGTGCTTGCTAGGCAGGTGCCAGAACCACTGAGCTAAATCTCTGGCCCTAGGGTTCCTTTTAAAGCAACTCAGACTGGCATTCTTACTCCCCACTAGTAGCCAGGAACCTTGTGCCTTTGAACAGCCTTAGATGGGAAGATAGCTGTTCTGAGACTCGGCCCTTCATTCCAGTTGCACAACCTGTGGACACTTTTCTAGATCCACGCGAGGTATTAGTGTACTTTGTCTCATAAACTGAGGGGCTACAGAGAAATTACCCCCTTTAAGATGCTTGTGTGAGATCAAGGTAAGAAAAACCTGAGCCTACACTTCCATGGGGGTTGCCTAGAAAATGCCCAGGTTCTGAATAACTTTATCAAAGGAATTCTCTTTTCCCTAAATCTTGGTTTCTTCACCATATTTAATGACTAGGATTGGGGCCCAGTCACAGGCTGCAGATCCAAGTCTGTAAATCCTTTTCAAATTCTTAGGTAGATCACTGCCTCCTTTTACAACCTTGATCGTAATTTCATTGAGAACAAGTAGGCATTGCTTCCAGTTTCTTCTTGTATAAAGGAGTAGGCCTATCAGTGTGTAGATCCAGTGTCAACATCAGGAAGTTCACCAGCAGGGAAAATGAAGGGAGTTTTTCACCCTTGTACTGTGACAATGCCATAGTCTTTAATTTTGTCTTTGTTGTGCACCATCTAAAGAATGTGAGTAAAAGAGCAGGGCACAGTGGGAACAAAAACATTAGGGTGAATGGTTTATGTTTCAGTCAGGATTTTGCTATTTACTGGATGATCTGGGCCAATCTTCTCTAAATCTGTTTCACCACCTGTAAAATGAAAGTTGTACACCAGTTCTAATGTTATGTGATCCTAACAGAAGTGACTATTAGTGACTATTAGTGAAAAAATTCTGTTGGTTATGTGTTGGAACTTGGCCTTGATACAAATGGTCAAGTATGAGTGAGGACAACCTGTCTTCATGGATACTGTAATGGGCTTCAGCTCTGCTTTGAATGTAGCTTGTTCTCTCTAATATTTGTGTTGAGATTTGAGTGCCATTTTGGTGGTATTAGGACTGAAGGTTGGAAAAGGTGATTAGTTTATTAAAAGGGATTCATATCTATTCCTTTCACCTGGTTGCCCTTCTTCTTCGTGCTCTAGTTGAATTAGCGAGTGGCTCTCACTGGGTTCTTTCGGATGTCTTTGTGCTTCCCAGCCTTCACAACTGTACACCAAAATAAACCTCTAGTCTTTATAAGCTAATGACTCTCAGGAATTCTGTAATTGCAACTAAACTAAGTTGTATCCATGCTTCAAACAGAAAATGTCATTTATCTTTTACTGCAAATGCCCCAGTGATATTTCCTATATGAATATTAAGTAATGGAAAAAGTCTTACCATAAGATATGAGGACCATCAAAAGGGCTAGTAATACGTAAAGAAATAAAATGTTGCTGAAAATACTTTCAAATATATGATTGATCCTACTGTCACCATCTACATTTTGTTGGGTAGCTTTCATATTGCTTCACTGCTTTGACAAAGACAGAGGAGCTAAACTCACAGTATTCGGAAGAGAAGTTCTTTGTATTTCTATGCCTAGTTTCAAGCATATTGCCTGAGATACACTAGGTGGTCATTAAATGCCTGTGAAATGAATAAATGAAGCAAAGATTCCCAGAAACTGTTAAGAAGCAATCATGAAAGAATGATTCCAGCTGATGAAACTGGGGATCATTGGTGTGTGATGTCTGATTATAGAGCTTTAATGATGAGGACGAACGAGAGGGCTTTGAAGACAGCGTAATCGGCCTTGAGTCCAAAATTCACAGAAACTCCAAAAGAAAGCATCATTAATTAGTGTCAAGAATTGCCTTAAAGTTTTACACAATATGACAAATTAGATGTTTTTTCGTGCAATTTAGCCTGAGCAATGAAACGTGCAATTCTGTGTGGTTCGCCCCACCCATCGCTGAAGGGATATAAAAGTCCTGGGGAAGTGAGTGACAGCTGTACTCAGGAACCTGCCTCTGATATCCAGACAAATCCTCTGTTCCTGACACCATGAGCCACTACGGCAGCTACTGTGGAGGTCTGGGCCATGGCTATGGCAGATTTGGTGGCTGGGGCCCCAGCTCTGGAGGCTTTGGTGGCCGGGGCTATGGCTATGGCCAAGGATTTGGTGGCTTTGCCAGACTGAGCTGTGGTGCTGGCCTCGGAGGTTGTGGAGGTTATGGATTTGGTCACAGCCACCCGTTGCGCTATGGAGATTATGGATTCTCCAGCTTCTACTGAAGATTGAACCTAATCTTTGGACCACTGGCACCCTCATACGTCATTTTCACAGCTTCTTTCTGGATGAAACAGTGGACTCTGCCTTATGAACTCTACAAAAGAAAGACAGTACTGGTAACAAATCCAGAAGCTGAGACAGCAGCAAGAGAACGCTTTCCTCTAAAATGCCCTGGAGAGACTTTTCAAGCTGTTATATGTTTTGTCTCTTTTCCTACAGCAATGTGGTATAGGAATAACACTACTTTCTACTACTGATACAACTATATTTCAATAAATTAATTTCAACAGCAAAGCAAACTTTGTTTTTTATTTTCATATTTTACTTTTTGAGGCAAGAACACTTAGTGTTAAGACCCAACTCCTTCACGAACTTTTAAGTGCACAATATGGGTCGATTACAGGTACTATGTTTAGCAGATCTCTAGTTCTTACTTGTCTTAACTGAAACTTTTGCCCTTTGATTGACAGCTCCCTATTTCCTCTTCCATCTGGCCTTCCATAATCCCCCATTTTTTTCTTTGATTCTTTGAATTTCTGGAAACAGAAAATTCCATTATCTTCTTACAATGAAAAACTCCACAGCAGCCACAGTGACCAGACCAGAGCTACCGGCAGCGCCCTGGGTGAAACCCACAGCCGTGAAGTTGAGTGGGAGAACGCAGGGACGGTGAACAGTGCGAAGGCATCTGTTTAAGTTTCTGAATAAGATGAGGTCACAGGGGGCGAATGAGGATCTGCTTACTCCAGGGAGGAGAGATCTACATGATGTTTTGAGGTGCTGATTCTTAGTTCTCCACATTTCAACCCAGCCAAGATTGCACAGTTCGTCTCTCTGTGATCAGTCATTACCCTGATAATTTACATTTTATGTATTTTTCAGTCTTTTGTTATATTCCCGTTTAAAACAGTTAAAACACTGATAACACTTCATGATTTCAAAAGAGTTAAGAGTGAAGAGCCATTTTTTGGGTAGCTACTGTATATCTCTTAGTGGTTAGGGCATATGAGGAAAACACTGTCTTTGGTGTCAAGAACTTAAAATCTATCAAACTATATTAAAGATACTCTGTGTGTGTGTGTGTGTGTGTGTGTATAAGTATGAGGACTGATAACTTCTGTTTTCAACCTTTAGGAGACAATTAGGGAAGTTTCTCTCAATATGCTGTGGCCCTACTGTCAGATTATCTATATATCAGTAGTATCTTGGATTTATTCACATGTCTCTTCTTTCAAAGAACAAGAGTTAAAAAGTTAAATAGGAACTAAGAAGAAAATCAAGAGAAGAGCACGAATCATGAAGTTTGCTTCTCCCTTAGTTTTTGTCTTTATGTTATCTAAGAAGCCTCTGGCCTGGTGAGGTGGCCTTTGTCTCTAACACCAGCTTTCTGGAAGGCTGAGGCAGGAGGATCAAAAGTCGTCATCCAATTTGGCCAACAAAATGGCTTAGTGAGACCCTGTCTCAAGATAAAATAACAACAACAACAACCCCAAACAAGTCTGAGGGTATTTCTCAGTGTACTGGATTTCGTTTCCAGTGCTGAAAAAAAAGTGCATTCTCTTCTATTGATAAGAGAGTGTGTCTTCTGTAAAAAGGTGTGGATTACTGTTCTGCTGGTGATATAAGCAGATGAGTGTGGTTAGCAGGAGAAAAAAATCTGACTAAATATTATGGAATTTCAATGGGAGTTTTAATAGCTAAAAAACTGTTCCAGAAAGACATAGTATGCTAAATTATTCCTTGAGATGGCACGTGATAAAATTTGCTGTGCTGACACAAAAGATGCAGAGACGTTAACAGAACTGGGGTTTTGTAACCCTTGAATTAATTTACCTACTCTTTTAGAAAGGTCTGGACAAGGAAAGATACACAGTTAATGCCCTTTAGTGTTCAAAATAATATCTCAGTTAATAGTATTAATGACTTTCACATGAAACCTCCAGCATTTCAGTAGTGTGTCTGATGGGTCTGGGTGTAGCTAACGAGAGACTTAACAAAATTAATGTTGGTATAAAACATTTCCTCAGACTACTGAGTGTGTCTGGAAAAATATACATGGAAAAACAATGACTTGGAAACCAAAAGTTACTCCTGAGGGCTATGAAAATGGAGACCAGCACAAATCTTGGCGAGGTAGTTGCTTTTATGGCCCCATTGGCAGCTAGTATCTGCTATTTGACAGGAACAATATGCCACGCATGAAACTCCTACTAAATTCAACTTGCCCCAAATGCTTCCTGGAATTTATCTTGTACAGAATGGATTAAATGTTCAAGGCTTAGGCAAAAAAAATATACATCCATTTCCAACTTGCTGACTAAACAGAAGCCACAAATGGACAAATTTGTGTCACATTTGAAAGGAAATCTTCAAGGGCCACTCCAGTGGCCTAGGAATAGATGACACCCCATGTTACCACCCAAGATTTTACTTTTTTATTTTCTAGAAATTATTTTTTTCTATATTATGGATGGAACACGAGGCCTTGTACGCTAAGCAAGTATTTACCTTGTGAGCTACACCTTCAATCTCACCAAAGATTTTAGAGCTGAGACTTTAAAAATACCTGTTTGTGCTAAATTAGCACTAACTTTATGTGATTAAAAAAAATCCAAACAAACTAGGATACAAAATGGTTCAGGATACTTATTAGGTATTATTTTGCAGTCTTGTTAGAAATTAGTATTTTTTTCTATTAAGCTTTGGCCTGACTTCTATCAGGTTCTTAAAAATAATCTAAAACAAAAACCAAAATCTTTATAAATTTTGTACATGACCTTAATTTGACTTTTTCTCACTGAGTATTAACTGGCTACAAGTGACAAATATGTATACATACAAAAATAAGCTTTTTACCAGCTTCTCTTGCAATGTCTGTGTTTTAGGTAGTTTGGAACGATTGAATTTCACCTGACTGTAGGTCAAGGAATAATTGTGTTTATGGCTCAGAATGATGTTTCTTCCTAGGCAGGCTAGCAAGACTATACTGCAGTACAGATACACACTCTCATCTCAGTGGGTTCCTTGAGCAAGTTACTCATGACTCGCCTCTTGGGCTTGCTCTGAGCTGCCCTTGGGCCTCTCCCTGGACAGTGGCTCAGGGATCCGGTCTGCTTTTCCTACAGCTTCACTCTCTTGCTGTTCTAGCTACATAAGAGGGAGGAGGAAGCGAGGAGACTTAGACCTTCTGCTGACTGCTCCAAAGAGGTGAAACACAAGAGCTCTGTCTCCTCTTTCTCATTGGTTGAGTTCTTTACTCTATTTCTGGGTCCATCCAGGAAAGGGGAAACAGTCTGTCTCTGCTGTGGCTACTTCCTCAGCCAGAACAATGCTGTGTGCATATTTCTGGGATTCTTGGCTTGATTTCTTTTACAGATGTGTTGGGTTAACCCAAACATAAGTATCATGAAGCAGTAGAAAGATTAAACATGAATTTTCTTCGTTTGTCATTTTTTAAATGACAAGCTCCAGTCAATATCTAAATTTATATATTTAAATGACTATATCTAAATTCATAGATATTGATAGATATCTCCCTTTATATACATTTTTTATTTTTTGGAGACAGGGTCTCGCTTTGTAGTTCAGGCTGGCTCTGAGCTCACTATGTAGCCCAGGCAAGCTTCGAACTCAGCAATCCTCCTGTCTCTGCCTCCTGAGTGCTGGGATTACAGGCGTGAGCCACCACGCCCAGCTATATACATGTTACATATGTGTATGTTACAGGTAGTAAATCTGTAAAATATTTTAATTTTAATCTTTTAAAAAATTTATGGGTACATTTTATATATACACATCACAATTACACTCCATATTGGGAATTTGTACCAGTATATGACACAATTTAATTTTCATTTTCCCCCTCCCTTGCCCACCCTACTCCCCCCCAGCCCTGTATATACAAGCATTGTTTCCTTTGTTTTTAAACTGTCAATTTTTTTATTTCCTCATTATTTACTCCTAACCCCATTACCCTTTGAATATTTACTACTTCACAATATCAATCATACATTCTAGAACACATTTATAACTTCAGTTTCTCCTATCAGAGAAAATATATGATATTTACATATCTGTGACCTATTTATTTCACTTATGAGTATGTCCTGAAGGTATGTCCATTCGAGTATAAAGGATTCAATCACATCATTCTTTATGGCAGAGTAATACTCCATTTTAGAAAAAACCCACATCTTCTCTATCCAGTCTAGAGTTGGTGGGCATTTGGATTGTTTCCAAGATTTAGCTATCACGACTGAGCAGCTATAAACATAGGTGCATATATGTCGCTGTGATATGAATCTTGTAATTCTTTTGTGTATATCCCCAGTAGGGGAATAGCAGAGTCAAATGGAACCTCTAATCCTAGTTTTTTGAGGAATCTCCACACTGATCTCTATAATGGTTGTATTAGTCTACATTACCACCAACAGTGGAAAAGGGTTCCTTTTTCTCCACAACCTCGCTTATAAATGTAAACAAAGAGGTGAATATATTTTCAAGATCTTAGATTTTTAAAAGAAATTTAGAGAGAGCAAGCAGCTCATTAAATGGTGAGTCTTTTGAGCCATAACCTAAGTGGTTTTGGAAAGGTAGAGTCAGAACTAAAGTTCAATAATTACTCATGTATTGTACTGGCACCTTGCTTGAGATGGTCTTGTACTTCAGAAATTGTGAATGAAACATTTGAAGGACTAGAAGAACTCAAGGTCTCTGTTTTACGTATTCTCTTCTCTATCTAGGCAGTGAAGTCTGTATAGCTTTCTTTGTTCACCTGGCCTTTACTATCTGCCCCAGAAGTTCTTTGAAGTCTGTTAGTAATGAACATGTCCATAAAAGTCTTACACATAATTTATTAAGTTCATTGCTAGGAATAAATATATATATGCACAGAGACATCATTTGTTATGAGTCATCATTTGAATATCTTCATTTGTAAAGGTTATATCGTTTATTATTTGTTGGTTTATGTTTCTCTCCCCTCCCACTTTCCTTTTTTATTGGCTTATAATTTTTTTATTAAATAATGCTAAGATATTTTTATTATTATTCCAAGAATTTTATAACTTTCCTTGTGATTTCTTCCTCAACTCCAGTTATTAAATTGGTGCTTTGTTTTTTTTTTCCCTCATTCTGTTTTGCGGGTTGAAACCAAGCCTTTGAGCCTTTTAGCAAATTCTCTCTCATTGAAATGTAAATCCAGCCCTCAATTTAGGATTTTAAATTGCCAAACACATGGGAGTTTTCACTTGTATTTTTGTTATTGCAAGTAATAATTACATTGATTTGTAGTTCAACAAATGATCTCCACGAATTAAAGGCTTTATGTCTAGTAAGTGGCCCGTTTTTATAAACTTTTTCAAATGCTGGAGAAGAATGTATTCAAAGAATGCACATTAGATAAAGTTTTGGGTGTTATCAGTTTATTTCCTGTTTGAACTTTCATCAGGAAAAGTATGTTAAACATAATACAGCAATGGTGGAATTTCCTTTTTCTTTTGTGCTTTTGTCAGTTTTTGCTTTACATAATTCAAAACTGTAATTTAGTGTCTTGTATATGCCACTTTCTTTTGATAGCTTTACCTAGAAGAATTGAGTTAACATACTTGGCCAGAGTAGGGTTAATTTTCAATGAACAGTTCTCAGCTTGACCAAAGATCTTTTCATTGTCTAAGAATTTGTATCAGTACATACTACAGATATAAACTAAGTAGAAACATTAAATAAGTGAATGTCTAGATAACACAAGTGAACTTGTGCAAATTCTTAGTGATCTTTTTTTTTTGGTGATGGAAAGATTGTATTTGCACTCTTATTAGGCCGTTAAATAGCATTATTATTATTTCTTTTTCATGTGTGAGACATTAACTTGCTTGTGACTGACTCTACTGTGTATTTCCTATGGGAGAGAACATGGTGCTGGAGGCCAGGAGTCGAGGGTGGAAGGAAGAAGCGGGAAGAAGCCTGTGGAAGGGCTCTGTTGGTTAATTTCTTATCAGCCTCTGAGTCCTCTCCGTACCTTTTTCTCCTTCGTAACTTCTCTATTTCTAAAGAAGGCGGGAAAAAGATGGGATTTTAGAAAGTTTTACTTTCAGTGGAAATACTTTTAGTTTCAACTGCTGTTGCAAAAATCCTTAGGTGCTATTATACAGAGTGTGGACAAGAATAACATTAAACATTAGACACCTAGATAAGCATTTCTGAAATCTTAGCTTTGTGGCACCATTTCATAAAATTCAGGTTACTTTTAATCCTAAATATATTCAGAACACAAGAGCAATTACCCACAGTTATTGGAGATATGTGAGAACAATACATTTGAACTGACAAAGGATAGTTTCTTTGGAAGTGCTTTATCAGGAATGAAAATGATGAAGTATGCTAAGAATATGCAAATACATTCAAGTGCACACAATTAAAATCTTAAGATGTGTTTGATGATAAATCACTTCACTGTGGTTGGAAGTATTTGCAATAGGAATTCAAATTGATAATTATGATTATGTGATTCTTAGAATAGCTGACAATTTTCCATTTTCATCTGCTCTTTGAAATGAAAAGAATATAATACCTTAAAACTAATCTACAACAGACAGATTCTATTTCAAGTGTACTGAAAATTTTTCTTCTCCCTTGTAAACTTATGTAGAATTACTTTGAAAAGCCAAAATACATCTGGTAGAGAAAAATAAAATAAAGAGAAAAAAATAAATCTGGTCCCATTCCACATCCCCAATTCCCAATCTCATAATAAATCCCCAAACTTATCCCAGTTCCAAAAATATCTTTGATACAGTCCTTAAAAAAATGAAAGTAGGTGTTTTATGCTGCCATTACAGTGCAAATGATGTATTAAAAGTTCAGGTGATTTGAACCAATCCCTTTCCTGAGTGGCCCTGGATGGATAGAATTACCTTATGATGGGAGTGAAGGGGCGGTATTAGAGGAACATGATTATGATTTTTTTTTTTTTTTGCTTTTTTGAGATAGGGTCTCGCTTTGTAGTTCAGGCTGCCCCTGAGCTCACTATGTAGCCCAGGCAAGCCTCAAACTCAGCAATCCTCCTGTTTCTGCCTCCCGAGTGCTGGGATTACAGGCGTGAGCCACCAGGCCCGGCACTGTGATATGTGGTATTAATTGCTGGTGGGCGTGAGTCTCCACGCCCAGCACTGTATGTGGTTACCAGGATCGAACTCAGAGCCTTGCACTTATGAGGGAGGCGCAGGAACCACTGAGCTAAATCTCTGGCCCATGATTATGATTTTTTAACATGTAGACATTCATTAGCAGGTGGGCCATTTCCAGTCTGGTTTTTGTTGATTTTTCGTCTGGAGGAATGGCTCCAGCTGTGCAGACCACCTCGCAATCCAGAAATTCTGCTGGATGCCAGTGTGGTGGCTTTGGTCTGGAGGTGGGGTGTGATTTGGATATTGGATCTTTGGGCGGAAAAATCATTTCTTCACAGAAGTAGATGCCTTCATTAAGAGAGATGGTTCTGCCCTCTACCCCTCAGCTATCATCTGCCTGGATCCTGATTATTTATTATTAATTTTTTGGAGGAGTTAATGAACACAAGACATGCACTTGTTTTCAGGCTTATTATTTTCCAGGTATAGTGAGACTGAGAAATCAGTAGAAAATTACAGTGGAAAAGATTACTTGTTATACTCACAGATTCTAAGAGCAGGGGCGTACCAGGCCACACGGAGCACCAGAAGGAAGCACCAGGATTGCTTAGGAGCTAGCCGGAAAAGGGAAAATCATGGTTAAGAAGTTTTATCATGGTTTTCATAGGAAAGAACAGGTGAAGAGGTGAAACACTTTTGGGGATTCCTAGTTTGATTAATTTTGTTTGGGGTGCTCCCCTTCATTGTCTAGTACTGTAGCTGACCCTAGGGTGACCAGGACAAGAGAACAGGGGCCCAGAAAGTAACAAGAGTCCAGTAAAGGAGGTGTTCGGAAGGTATGAGCTCTGGATTGGTTGATTTGCAAAATAAAGGCATGTGTGAGTTTAGCTCTTTTCACTCCTAGGAACTGACCGCTTCAGAGTGGGTGGACAACTGTCAAATCACCAGAAACACAGGCCGACTAGGGTATTGTGGTAAATAAGTGTCTTCTTCCTGTGGCTATTGAAGGCTCTGTACAGACGTAAGGTGAGGGGTGACAGCCTCTAGGGACTGCGTCTATGGAAGCAGTGTCACAGTGTCACCAGTTCTCTGAGAATTCCATGATCTTGTAGCTTGCTGTTGATATTTGGCCAGTTCTGTGCTATCCTTAATGGAGTTATCACCAGGCAATGTCTCTGTGTGTTCTTGTCTACTTTTGAAATAAGAATTGAAATATTTCCCTTTCTTCCCTTGGGCATTTCAGGTTTTTCTCACCATGTCCACAAAACTGTTTTCCTTTATGTTTGATTCAAAGTTCTAGAGAGATCCTGATGATACTGTTTGCAATCCAGTTAAAAAATATTTTCTCTCGAAAGGCTAGGGATCTGCGGGTTGGCTTGTTTATTTCCTCAGATGCCTGCTGCGTGGCTACCTAGTGGCTGCCGAATGCCCCTGACGTTTCTAGGAAGCAAGTGTAAAGAAGACATAAAGATGACTGCGTTTTTTTCTGAGGTCCTCAGCAAGCAGACACAGTGGAAGTAAACCACCATCAGTAAGGGATGAGAGATGTGATTTTATCGAGCAGGATGAGAAACTGAGTTTCCCAAAAGAGAGAAGAAGCTGTGAACTCTGTGTGTGTTCAAATGCCAGTCCTGCGAAAGATGTGGCTGTTGATCCTTTTTATTATTGGAAAGGGGGAACACGCCACCTCCTTCCGTAAGAAGGTCACGTGCATCCGCCAGACAACGACACTAAATCCCTGGGAAGCTTCAGATTTCTCTAGAAATGCTGAATAGTAATGATTGCCAGTCCACTAGCTTTAAATATACATTATGAACTTTAATGTTTCAATAATGTCTCTCCAAGGCATTTATTATCTTAGGTAAACAGAAAAACGTAGGACACAAAAACCAGTGATGAAATTTACCTTGCTGAAAGAAGACAAAAATAGTGTGAAGACTGGACACCGAAATCTCACACCCTCTTTCTGGAAAGAGTCAGCAACCCCCGCACAGCAGATCTTACACTGCATGGAGTTTTTTTAACTGCATAATTGTTTGGAGTTACATGTGCGTCAGGCCTGTGGACCTGTCCGTTTTCATAATAGTTTGGAAACTGTGAATGAAGGGCTTATTTGGTGAAGGAAGTTTCAGGCGTCTGGTCCCCAGTTATCTTTTGAGGGCACGCAGGTCCTCGCAGCGTCCAGACCCTGAGGTAGGTGTCGGTGTAGGAGGGACTCTCCCGTTTTCACGTTAGATGTGATTCTCAGGCACAGGAAGGGGACATGGATCTCGAGCGGGAGTCTTCATCATCTCCCGGGCTCTGCCAGGCCTGCAGTTGTGGATCTTCTCCTGTGGCCCCCTTGCCTTCGCCCCTGCTGTGGCGGCTCCTTACCTGCACGGGGACAGCTGCTCCACCGTCTTCCTTGCTCTTCAGGTTCTTGGCTCATGTCTGCCTCCATCACACCCCTGACCATGCTGACCGACCTCGTCTCTACAGCTCCTCCTGTGCACCTTAACATCTCTCACCCCCATAGTCTTTCACACTCCTCCCCAATTTTGCATCCATTTCTGGGTATTTCTCTTTCCTTACACCAGTCACAGGTGCCGGGAACCGAGAGGAGCTGGACTATTGCAGGCCGTGTCCACCACCCGCACCCGCAGCTCCATCTGCTACGGAGCGATCCCCGAATCAGCTGTCCATCTCCAGCTCTCTTCTTCACCCAGGAAACTCTCAACCTCTTGTTACGCTCAGACAATCAAATCCGTCTACGAACACTTCTCATTTTTAAAATTTTACTTCTAAAGTTCTCCCAATTTGGGGGCATCTCACAGATGTTAACCTATGTCCATGCTCCCTCTGGGTGTTTATTCTTTTTCTCTTTTCATTCATAGAAGCACAAACCTTTCTCTATATTTATTGTGTTAGTGGAGGGATAGGACAGGGTGGGCGTTAGGCCTCGATAGCTTATAGTCTGAGCTCTTAAGCGTAGGGAGAACAACTAAGAAGAAACTCAGAGTATGGAAGAAACACGCAAGGAGGCAAGCTCTCGGTCTTCTCCAACCCTTTCCCCAAGCTAGAGGATCTCTCTGCGGTGGTGGTGACCACAGAAGTCCCGTGAGATGCACTGTCCACTTTCCTAGCAGAATGGCAAGAAAAAACAGTTACACTTACACAGGTCGCTGAGTCTTCAGTCGTGCACAAGTTCATTCACCCTTAGCCCTGCATGAAGGTAGTGGGGTCACAGTGTGCGGACAGCAGGAGGGCACATTCTAGCAGAAGCCTTCATGGTCCAGACTTCCAGCTCTCCCCACTCAGGCATGTTAAAAGCCTCAGTATCTCATAACCTTGATAAAAATCTGGGGGGATAGAGAATAGATTCAGCTGGGGTGGCATTTCTACCAACCTTGTAGGATGGTGGCATGTGATAGAAGTTAGGTTAAGTTACAGAAAAAGACAGTGTAAATGTACTGCATACTTGAGTTAAAGACTGAGATTCAGATCCGACTCCTAAATGTCTTTAACCATCTTGCATCCCCATTAAACTGAAGAAGTGTTTTATTGACTTCTCTTCCATTTAAAGAATACTGTGCCAGTATGACTCAACCATTGTTCCAATATTTTCCAACATCTGCTAAACTTTTTTTTACTTATGTATTCAGTCTTGTATTGGGTCATTTTAAACCTCAAGGAGTAGATATGTGACTCAGAATTCCTAAGAAGGAGAGTATTTTGGCTCTGGGAAGAAGCCACAGGACAGTAAGTAATGGAGACAAACTTGGAAAAATTGGAACGAGGGTCTTAATGGTCAGGAATGTTTGCTGAATGAAATCTCATTTCTTTCTGAAAACTGAAATCATTATCAGTATTTACAGACTGACAGGCTTATTTTAGCAGGGGCAAAATATACCTAGTGGAAGTACCCACATTTTACGTGTCAAAATGTTTACTATGGGAGAAAGACTGTCTCGTGCTTCCTGTTTGGTACTTCATTTAGGATTCATACCTTGCTCAGTTCAGCATCTGTACATTGCTCGTTGTTTAGGGTGAGAGGAGGACTAGAGGACGGACGGGAGAGAAGGGCTTGGCAGAGCAGAGAAACAGCAGGTGTCTCTGTTTCATCTCTAAGAGGGAGAAACTGCCTTTTGTAGGTGCTGTTATATAAATGGTCTATAAATAGACATTTACTCTCAGTTTTTGTGCAATTCTTTTCCCTGCTTTGATCACTCTAAGAAACTCTCCTAAAGCCCAGGAATGACCTCACACTCTCAAGTTTGACTATCTCTTCTCCTCCCTATATATTGGCTTCTGTTTGTTAAAATAATTTTTTGTCCTAGCTCAAGTCTAAGTGACTGTTTTTACCTGGTTCTATCTACCTACCTACCTACCTACCTACCTACCTACCTACCTTCCAGATGTTGCCTTTTATCTCCTTTACTAATATTTCTTTCTCTTTATTCTTTAATTATAGGCAATCATCCCATTTCTGACTTGCATCCATTTTTTTTTGTTACCATCTCTCTTACGGTGATAGGAAAACTTCAATAGTTCTTTATTTTCTATAGATAAAATGCAAAATATTAAAAACCCTAAGGAACCTAATGTAGAGTTAGCATCACGCAAACAATGTGATAAATGATAATTACATTCAGCAAAAGTCAACAATTATTATTATTTCACTATTTGAATTAAGCTGTTTGATCTTGATTCTACAAGATAAATACTATTTTATTTTTTATAAATTTTATAGATAAAATTTATAAAATTTATTTTATAAATAAATATTTTTTATAAATACTATTTTTATTTCCCCCCCTTTATACAGATGAGGAAAAGGGAATTTGCAGAGGTTAAATGTTAGTCCAATGTTTAGCAGTGAGAAAGGCAGCAACGAAATGTCAGTGGCCTCCTAAATATGCCTAAAGCTTCTTTGCATTCATGTTTCTGCCTTTGTTTCTGGCTTCAAACCCAGCTCCATTATTCAACATTCTGTTTCTCCTTCAAGGTAGAAGTTGCCAGGTAATCTCTCCCAGAGACTTGTTAGACTCTTTTCCCTCTTCTAACTCCCACAGTGATTTGTTTTGCTTTTCCTATAAATTGATGATTCTATTTTCTCTGTCTCTTTCTGACTCTCTCTCATAGTTCAGACCCTTCCTAGTGAACTATATCCATTTATTTATTTTTTTTTAATTTTTATTTTTCAAAAAAAATTTTTTTTTTGAGACAGGGTCTTGCTTTGTAGTTCAGGCTGGCTCTGAGCTCATTATGTAGTTAGTCCAGACAAGCCTCGAACTCAGCAATCCTCCTGGATCTGCCTCCCAAGTGCTGGGATTACAGGCGTGAGCCACCATGTCCGGCTTTAATTTTTATTTTTAAGACGAGGTCTTACTGAATCTGTGTTTGTGATCTTCCTGACTCAGTCTCCCAGAGTGCAGAGTGCTGGGATTAGAGGCATACTCTAACTACTATGCCTAGCTCTATAATTCTATTTTCTCCCTGATTATTTAAATATTTTATCTTGTTTAGTAGCACTGTGGGCTTTGCCCCTCCCTCCCCTGCCACAGCACTGTAGCTTCCCCAGTGTATTCTTGCAAGAATAACCAATATCTATCTAAAGCTATATAGAGCAGTGCTACTCAGAAAATGGCTTGTGGACTTTTGCTCTTCCTGGGACTATTTGTTATGGAGAGATAGGAAGCTCAGGCCAGAAAGTAAATCAACATACTGATTGATTTCTCCATTAAGAAAGTAGTGCAACTCTAAAACTCTGGGAAGTTGAGGCAGGAAGATCATAAGTTCAAGCCCAATTTGGGCAATTTAGGAACTTGGTGAGACCCTGTCTCAAAAACAAAAAATGGATAGGAATTAAACTCAGTGTTAAAGCTCTGGGTTCAGTTTCCACTACAGAGGTGAGACGGGGTAGGGGAGAACCAAAATACAACAACAAAAAGTCCTGCAAAGAAAAAATGTAGCTGAACTAAACAGTGTGTTTAGTACCACAGTTGATTTACTATGTAGTTGAATTATGTTTCAGTGCAAGCTCCTGACCTGTTCAATACCCAACAATTTGAAGATCGATACACCGAGTATCACTGTAGGGAATTTCCATGTTTTTGTACGTTGGAGTTTAAACACAAAGATGACAGCGTTGGAAGGTGAGGCCTTCAAAAGGGAATTAAGTCCTGAGGACTCTGCTCTTGGGAGAGATTACTGCTGTTGGAAAAGGGCCAGAAGGAATTAGTGAGGCTCCATTGACTTTTCCATCTTCCCTGCAAGGACACAGCTGCCTTCCTCTAAGTGAGGTGGAAGCAGAGACCAGCTCTTATCTGCTGCCTGGTTCATCTTAGAACTTCCAGACTTGGAACTCTTAAGAAATAAATTTCTGTTGCTCATAAGTTATCTCAGTCTCAGATATTTTGTTACAGCAGCACACACTTAACTAGTACAGGGACAGAAAATGGATGCAGTGTAATTTCTGCTTCTGATATCTGACATTTTAGTGAAAAAGATACAACATAAATTTTTTTAAAAGAACAGTAACATCTAAATCACAAGATATAAATGTGCAGGTCAATAAAACAAAAAGAAGAATTTAAATTCCTACACACTTTTAGTCCAACTCTACTTTTTTCAGCTTAAGAAACAGAAGCCCAGGCAGTAAATTTTTAGACAATTCTTAATAATGCAAAACGTTTCAGGGCAAACCGAAAAGTTAGAAATGCATTTTAAAATATGACCAGATCTTAGCTGTCATTTGAATGTTAATAACAGTTAATTAACTGTTATTGGCCAGTACAGACACTGCAGGACAATTTTTCTTATCTTTACCCACAGATCTAACAAAATCTAAGTTTGCATGACCAGATGTGACATTAGGATATAAATAATTTGTAACAGCATTTCTTTGCATTATGTATACTTTTGATTTACTGAAAAATTCTAATTCATATTACTTAAAAGAAGGATTTAAGTCACTCAAAAAGCACTTTATGTGAGGCTATATATTCTTTGGAGGGGCGTTTAAGTGTATATTGTCTTCAGCATGGCTCTCAAGCATTTATTTTCTAGTTACAAATGCAGTTTTAAGTAGTCTGTTAATCATCAACTTTTCTGAAATATTAAGAATAGAGTTGCTAAGCCAGACATTACTCAAATTGATTATGTATAAATATTGGGTTATATGTACCAGATTCTGGAATAGTCTTTTAGAGATGTACAAGTTAAACTGACAGATTTCTATGGAAATAGAAAAAGCATTGAATGTGTCTGTAGAAACAAAATATATAATTTGACAGTACAAATATTGCAGAGAAAGATGGAGAAAAAATTCTATTCCAAGATAAAGTCAATACTGTCATAGTTTGTTTGCTTCCTGAAAAAAATATTTGCTATGTCTGGATGCACAGGAAGTGGTCACAGATAGAGAAAATGACAGCACAGAAGACTTGCAGCACTCTCTTCAAATGTGCATTTGATTTACAGTCCTGTCTTTGGCTCTGTCCCTGTCACCAAGCCGAGGGAATGCATGAGAACTCACACATCAAAATGAAATCCCAAGGAAACCTAAGCAAAATGTAAACTGAAAAAGACACCAAGTCTAACAGTTATGGAGAGGAACTGTTGGGTAATTTTGTTCAAAATCTGTAGCTTCTTTGATTTTTTTTTTTTTTTTTTTGAGACAGGGTCTCGCTTTGTAGTTCAGGCTGGCCCTGAGCTCACTATGTAGCCCAGGCAAGCCTCGAACTCAATCCTCCTGTCTCTGCCTCCCGAGTGCTGGGATGACAGGCGTGAGCCACCACACCCGGCACAGTGGTATGTGGTATTGATTGCTGGTGGGTGTGAGTCACCACACCCAGCATTGTATGTGGTTACTGGGATTGAACTCAGGACCATTGTGCTTGTGAAGCAGGTGCTGGAACCACTGAGCCAAATCTCTGGCCCACTTCTTTGATTTTTTAAAGTATTCCTTAACATTTTTGACCCTTTAGAAATTATTTGGAAGGAATTTATTTAGAGATAGATGGAATAGATGAAGAAGGTAGAAGACTAACATGAGAGAGGTGTGTGAGGTGGGTTGTTAAAAATGAATTTTTCTGCTTGGAGAAGAGCTGTGAATAAATGAATTTTGTCATAAGTACCTTTCTTCCTTCTTTCCTTTCTTCCACCTTTCTTTTTTTATTGACTTATTTTTTAAAGATTTTTTTTGGTCTTTTTTATTAGTGAATTTTTTTTTTTTGTGGTATCAGGGATCAAACTCGTGCCCTTGGGCATCCAAGGTTGGCATGGTACCACTTGAGCTAAATCCCCAGCTATTAGTGCATTTTTATAATATATAATAGTGCATTTGGTCACGAGGAAAGGGTACCTGTACATATTACACCTGGGAAACATTTTTTTCTTTCTCTTTCCTTCTTCTATACCCATTCCCAGAACCCCTTTCCAACTCCACAGAGTATCCAGAGTTCTCTAAGATAAGTATTATCTTAGAGATATTATTTCAAAAACTTACATCACATTTACTCTTGTTATAGGCTGACTTCTCAAATTGGAATGTTGGTGCTCTAGCCCTCCAAAGTGATTGAATTTGGAAATAGAGCCTTTAAGAAAGTAATTAAAGTTAAACAATGTCATAAGGTTGGATGCTGATCCAAGAAATTGATGTCTTTGTAAGAAAAGAGGGAGAGGTGGGGCATCAAGAATACATGGACAGAACAAAGGCCATGTGACATTCAAATTGGATTGTCCCCTTGACTGGTGTGAGAGCCTTGCAGGAGTGTATCTCGTTGCATCTGGGTGAGTCACGGGGCATGACATTGGGTCTTATATCTGGTTCCTGGCCCTTTTCTCTTGGGTGCTGCTCTCCTGCTCTGCTTCCTGCTGCCATAAGCTGAGTAGCTTAGCTCCACCATCTCCTGCCATGTTTCTTCCTTGGAGTCAGCCAACCCTGGACTGAATCCTCTGAAACCATGAGCCATATGAAACCTCTTCTCGTTTACATTGCAAATGTTGGATATTTTGAACCAGCAATGGGAAAGCTTACTAATAGAGGGCAGAAGTGAACACAGCAAAAAGATGGTCATCTGTAAGCTTAAGAGAGAGGTCTTAGGAGCAACCAAACTTACCTACAGCTGGCTGTTGGGCTCTAGCCTCCAGAGTGAGCAAATACATTTCTAAGAAGTCCCCTAGTCTGGTACACTTTCTTATAATATACCCTTAGCATGTAAAGATCCTGTTGGATTTGTCTCCTTCAAGCATGGTCTGTGGTCTAGGCCTGCTTATAAAGAACTTGTTGGCAGACAGTATGAGGTGAATACTAAAATTGAAAGCAAGACTTAATAAAGTATTTTTTTAAGGAAACTTAGTTTGTCTCTTCAATTGAATAATATATTAAGAAAGTATTTTATATGATTTTGAAAAATTTCACTTTCCTATTCATTTCTATTGTATTTTATGAAAGTATTGCATTGTGATGGTTTAGGAAGAAATTGGCTCTTTCCTGTGGTCTCAGGCTTGGAAGCTGGTTTCCCAGGTCTGCTACATATTTTGAGTATGAGACATGATGAAACCTGTGATCTCATATATTCCAAAAATAATTAAAGCCAGTACATGGAAGAGATACCTACATATCCATGCTTATTGCAGCCAGATACACAATAGATGAATGGGTACAAAAAATGTGATATGAGTACACAGTAGGGTATTATTCAACTAATAAAAGGAACAAAGTCATGTCATTTGCAGGAAAATGAAGTAATTAGAGATCAGAATGTTAAGTGAAATAAGCCCTACTTAGAAAAATATCCCATATTTTCTGTGTAATATGGAATCTTAAATAAAAATGGGATGACAAGTGCCGGGCGTGGTGGCTCACGCCTGTAATCCCAGCACTAGGGAGGCAGAGACAGGAGGATTGCTGAGTTCGAGGCTTGCCTGGGCTCCATAGTGAGCTCAGAGCCAGCCCGAACTACAAAGCGAGACCCTGTCTCAAAAAAAAAGGGATGACAAAGTGGGAGGAGGAGGACAGAGAAAGAAAAGAGTAAAAATGATCCAAATATGTTATACCCATGTATGAATCTGCCAGAATGAAACTCAGTGTGTGTAACTAATATGTACAAAAAAGACAAACCAAAACCAAAATCAAAACCCTCTGTGATTGCTCATCTGAACTGATGTAAGTTTCAGAGATCAGAGATAGATTTTTTTTTTTTT
>PVIC010025419.1:0-25301 GCA_004025085.1 Thryonomys swinderianus
GGCTGAATACCTGGATTACTTCTGAGAGGCAACCTCAGCAAATAGGGAATTTCTATTTCAGTCTCATCAAGATTTGACCAATTTCATTATACAAGGTCAAGAAGATGACAACATGGAATGCTAATCTCTACTAGAAAAATTACCTCAGCCTTTTGTTAGAAGCACATGGAATTCACAACTTCTCAAGCTCTGTTTTGTTGTCATTCTTCCTTTAGTGCCAATTGGATCTGGTAGTTTAGTTTTTAAGGGAACAGTGAATGAAGAAAGTTTGTAATAGAAAGTGCCAGCAAGGTTTGGTGGCACACTCCTCTAATCCCAGCACTTGAGAGCAAAGGGACCAACACAAGTGTGAGGTCAGCCTGAACTATAGAGTGAGATTCTCAAAATACCAAAAAGAAAAAAAGGAGGGAAGTGATAAAAAAATAGCTTAGCTCTTACATAGTCCTACAGGGATAGTTTGGTTTGGTTATTGGAATTACAAATTTTCTTAGAAAGAAATTCCTCAAGAGGAAGTTTACCATTCTGGAATTGTGTCTCTACTCGAAGGTACTGCCGGAGCAGATCCATCACCACAGCCTTCATGTGACCTCGGATGCCGCTTCGGTATCTGGGCAGATAGAAAAAGTCTCCAGTGAAAAAACTGATAGGCCAATACTATTAAATAAAAAACCCAGAGGCCAAATTTACTTTCTAGACTTTCCCCTGATGGCTTTCCTCTGAATATACAACAGGATAGAGACAAGCCTAGAATCAACCAAGCAGATGAATTTAAGTCCCCTAAAAGTAATCTCACTATAGATGAAATCTTTTATAAAGGACAAGAGAAAAAGGAAAATAAAAACCAAAACAAAAAACTTCATAGCTCTACCTAACAACATCCTAATTCAGTTCCTATTGCTAGTAGAAATTATTACCACAGTCCTGAAATAGTACAGGTTTCTGAAAAATTTCTAAGTACAGTATCTTAAAGTTGAAAATACTCTACGAATACTCCTTTAGTCCAACTGGCCACTTAAGCTGAAAAGAAGAAATGTCACATTGGGTTGTGTGTCAGAAGAAAAATTAGGATCTTCATTAAAGAAAATAATAAAACTGCTCTGCCTTAATGATCAATGGAAAGAATATTTTTAAATCACCAGAAATACTGCGTATCAGAGTTAGGTCACAATCCTAAGATATTTTAAAAAGGTAACTACCTTCTGAGGTACAAAGTACCTTTTATTTTCTCTAAAGCAGACTTGAGGGAATACTCTTTCAGACCATTTAAAAGGAAAGTGCTGGGGCCAGAGGGTTAGCTCAGAGGTTCCGGCGCCTGCCACACAAGCACAAGGTCCTGAGTTCGATCTCCGGTAACCACATACAATGCTGGGCGTGGAGACTCACGCCCACCAGCAATCAATACCACATACCACAGTGCTGGGCGTGGTGGCTCACGCCTGTAATCCCAGCACTCAGGAGGCAGAGACAGATTTTATTGCTGAGTTCCAGGCTTGCCTGGGCTACATAGTGAGCTCAGAGCCAGTCTGAACTACAAAGTGAGACCCTGTCTCAAAAAAAAAAAAAAGGAAAGTGCTGGCATGGACAGGACAGGAATATGGAATTACATATATTACCTCTGTACTAGCTGAACAATGCTCTGAGTGTTCATAAAGAAGACTTCCCGTTCAGATTTCCGGTTCAATGTAGCTGCATGACTATCTAGGATGTTGGCAATCTAAGACATAAGAAAGGAAAATAAATAAAGCCCAATTTAACAAAGGACTCAAAACATCAGTCTCTATCATACCATTACTAGGAATCTTCTTAGTTATACCAATTCCTGCCTCTAACATGTTGGCAGTAGCTGGGAGTCACTGGGCATAATTTAGGAACTTACACTGTAATAAGCAAGCAACTTTTGTTGCTTTTAATTCTTTCCCCAATGGAATCATGACATCACAAAAATCACCAAATTTAAATCCAAATTATATTCTTCACTTGTCCACCTTTGCTCACTATATAAATTTACTTTACAGGCAAAATGGATGGGAATGTAGTTTACTGATGGAGCACTTGCCTAACAAACAGGAGCCCTTGAGTTTAATCCC
Source organism: Thryonomys swinderianus (assembly GCA_004025085.1). Taxonomy (NCBI): domain Eukaryota; kingdom Metazoa; phylum Chordata; class Mammalia; order Rodentia; family Thryonomyidae; genus Thryonomys; species Thryonomys swinderianus. Next base: position 2,088 of record PVIC010025419.1, read on the forward strand.
AATTATCACAAAGGAAAAAAAGAAGAGCTGAGGATGGGATATTGATAAGGAAGTAAAGTCTCTAATATTAAAACCATCAGTGTATCTCTCACTTTATATTTATGAATATACATTTAACTAAAGATTAGCCCTCAGAACAAAGTTACAAAGAGTATACAGCCAAAATATGCTTTTCTTATGCAAGATGTTCACAAATATACACTGCTTTCATCATTAGGCTTATATCCTGAGGCAGTTTTGTGAAAGACACAATGCTTAAAGTTGTAAAAGCCAACATCCAGACAGTAAGGATCCAAACAGCATGGAATGCCATAACATGATCTCCAGTGGCACCCAGTGGAAAATAATGATGTTACCCTATAAATACCTGCTGGCTGGGAAACTGACAGAGGACTGATGTGATGTTGCTCGCATACTGAGCCATTTCCTTCTTGATTGACTTTTCCACATTGAGGGGGATACGCCCAGAGACACTGGTCATGATATCTTGCAATTCTAAGAGAGGCAGGGAGGGATCTCTGAGTGTCTTCATCAATCGCTCTACCCAATCTTTTACCTGAGAAAAAATAGAAAATAGGATCTAAAGTTATAATCTCTTAAAAAGAGAGAGATATTTGAATTCACTATCACATAATATTTACTTTGACATTTTAGAGTAGCCAAGTATGGTGGTATATGTCTGTAATCCCAGCACTCAGGAAGCTGAAGCAGCAGGATCACCATGAGTTTGAGTCTAGTGTGGACTACACAGTGAGTTCAAGGTTGGCCTAGACACACAGTAAGACCTTGTCTCAAAAAAGCAAATACATGTGCCGGGTGTGATGGCTCACGCCTGTAATCCCAGCACTCGGGAGGCAGAGACAGGAGGATTGCTGAGTTTGAGGCTTGCCTGGGCTACATAGTGAGCTCAGGGCCAGCCTGAACTACAAATCAAGACCCTGTCTCAAAAAAAAAAAAAAAAGCAAATACATACATATTGCAAAGTACGCATCAAACACTAACTCTATTCTGTTTTAAAAAGGTGTAATTTTGGAACGGAGATTTAGCTCAGTGATTCTGACGCCTGCCTAGCAAGCACAAGGTCCTGAATTCGATCCCTGGTAACCACATATAACAATACCAGGAGTGGTGACTCACGTCTGCCAGCAATCAGTGCATGGCGGTTCACGGTTATCATCCCAGCACTCAGGAGGCAAGACAGAAGGATTGCTGAGTTTGAGGCTTGCCTGGGCTACATAGTGAGTTCAAGGCCATCCTGAGCTACAAAAGTGAGACCCTGTCTCATAAAAAATAAAAAGGAGTAATCTCAACTAAATGTGAAATGTATGACAAAGCTAAGACATAAGGATTTAAATACTCTGAATCCCATAACTAAATATGGGAGAATTCTGAGACTTCTAAGAATCCTTAAGAGACTTCTGTGAACTATTTTGGAGAATGGACAACCGAATTGTACATCCCTTTCCCAAGAAAGTTGATTCATACCCTGCTGCTAAAGAATGGATCTGGAAGGCAGTATCCATTCATTACATTGACCAGATTATCCAGGACATAGTGGAACACTCGATGGAGCTTCTCGCCTCTCAGTGCTGTGCTCTGGATCCATGGCAGACTACCAGTGTGAAGCTCAGCCTGTCAACCCCAACAAGAAATTGTTATTCATTACTTTCTATTCAGGCCAAAGACACCACTTCAACTCAGAGCCATCATTCAAAATAAAGTCATTTCATCAGCATACTCACTACAAGGCATGTGAAAGAGGCATCACAAGAAAACTACCGCATCTCAGTACTATTGTATTAATTCTTTTAAAACATGATAGACGCAAACACAAGGCAAAAGAGCAGAGGAAAACAGTGTAAGAAAAAAATCAAGGAACACTTGCCCTTCTGAACCACACTGTTCTTTAGCTTTTGAGGCTAACAGTCCCTTTCTCCTCACCTGCTGAACTTTGCTGGGGTTGTCCAACTGCATTTTGGCTAATACACAACCAGGGTCAAGAGCTGCTCCAGGTCGCTTAACATAATGGATGCAGCCAGATTCTGCAGCTGTTAAGGACATAACCATCTTCATTACCTGCAGTAGAAAATATATAAATTAGAATCTAATCTCTCCTTATATAGCCAAATGTATTAAAGAAATTGGTTTTTCCTTTAGCAGCTATATCTAATTCATCAACCCAAAAAGAATGAGAATCAAAATCTCCTCCAGATTACCAAAGTGAGAAATTATATCATTTGTTAGAACCCAGCCTTAAAGATTAATGACAATACTAAGGTCCTCTTTTTTTTTTTTTTTTTTTTTTTTGAGACAGGGTCTCCCTTGTAGTTCAGGTTAGCTCTGAGCTCACTATGGAGCCCAGGCAAGCCTTGAACTCAGCAATCCTCCTGTCTCTGCCTCCCGAGTGCTGGGATGACAGGCGTGAGCCACCACGCCCGGCACTGTGGTATGTGGTGCTGATTGTTGGTTGATTGCTGTTGGGCGTGAGTCTCCACGCCCAGCACTGTATGTGGTTACTGGGGATTGAACTCAGGACCTTGCGCTTGCGAGGCAGGCACCGGAACCACTGAGCTAACCCTCCAGCCATCTCTTTCTAACTTTTAAATCCATTTTACTACTGTTTATTTGTTTGCTTTTTGAGACAGCGTCTTGCTTTGTAGTTCAGGCTGGCCCTGAACTCACTATGGAGCCCAGGCAAGCCTCAAATTCACAGCAATCTTCCTGTCTCTGCCTCTTGAGTGCTGCAATTACAGGTATGAGCCACCACACCTGGCATTGTGATACATGGTACTGGGGATTGAACCCAGGACCTTGTGCTTGCCTGGCAGACACCAGAACCACTGAGCTAAATCCCTGGCCCATTTTGCTACTGTTTGTGATTTTACTTGTTTTGTGATAAACAATATGGCCTCCTCATACCAATGGATCTGGTAGTCATTCTCAGAATGTCTACCTAAGATATCCAAGAGAGCAAAACATTGGTTCTATTCTTCACTTCTTTTTCTATTAACCAATTCTAAGCAAGTACACCTTCTAAACCTTTCTCAAAAATCTTTTGCCATGTCTTTGAAGTCCTCCTCATTTCTGGCCTAGAATACTTAAAAAATCTCCTAAGAGAATTCGCTATCTACCACTATACACCTCCAACAAGGTCCAAAAACCAATCATTCTAGAAGCCAAATCCCCTAAGATCTTTTCTGCCTAAGTGATTTCCCACTGCCTTCAGGATAGTCTAAACTTACTGAAAGAGCAAATATGATCCTTCATGACCTCACACTGAAGCCCTCACACTGCTTCTTTAGCATGTTTGCTTGCCACCACCCACCCCTGTTCAACTTTATTCTCAAGCAATACTAATATATACTTGCAGTTCCTAACTATGCACATTTTTTTCTTCCTTGTCTACCTTTATACACAATATTCCCTTAACTTCAAACACTCTTCCATGCCCTTCTTCACCTAATTTGACACTATCTTTCAAAACTAAGATCAGGCCCAGAGATTTAGCTCAGTGGTTCCTGTGCCTGCCTAGGAAGCACAAGGTCCCTGGTTCGATCCCCAGTAACCATTATCAGCAATACCAGGCGTGGTGACTCACGTCCACCAGCAATCAATACTATACACCATAATGCTGGGTGTGGTAGCTCACACTTGTAATCCGAGTACTCAGGAGGGAGAGGCAGGAGGATCGCTGAGTTCGAGGCTTCCTTGGGCTACATAGTGACCTCAGGGCCAGCCTGAACTACAAAATGAGACCCTGACTCAAAAAAAACTAAGATCAAGGGCCAGAGATTTAGCTTAGTGGTTCCAGCGCCTGCCTCGCAAGCACAAGGCCCTGAGTTCGATCACGGTAACCACAAACAATGCTGGGCATGGTGACTCACGCTCACCAGCCATCAATACCACATACCACAGTGCCAGGCATGGTGACTCACACCTGTAATCCCAGCACTCGGGAGGCAGAGGCAGGAGGATTGCTGAGTTCCAGGCTTGCCTGGGCTACATAGTGAGCTATGGGCCAGCCTGAACTAAAAAAGCGAGACCCTGTCTCAAAAAAAAAACAAAAAAACTAAGATCAAATATGCCCTCTTTCAGGGTATCTTCCCTTACTGTACACCCTGCCATCAACTTGGGCTAGGTAGCCCTCTGCCAAGTCCATCCACCATACATTTTCTCTACAGCTAGCGATTAACACAACACCTAACACTCAGTAGGTGTTACTGCCTAGCATCTATTTTTTGAACCATATTTCTTTACTTGTCACAGAAATACAATGAGCTTTTTGTTTATAAAATCTTAAGGTTCACAACTCAAATTAAACCAACTGATATTGTTTCTTTCCTGTTTGTTTCCTTTCTGTTATTTTTCAGCTTGAGTCTATTCCAGCCAATCCTTTTCTTAAACTCTCAGCCACAACAGTCTATTCACCATCCTGACCTCAATCTCAGCATAGGACTGGCCAGCAAACACATGGCCTCCATCCTCCACAATGTACTTGATTAACTTCCCAGCAGAGGGTGAGCGCATCACTGATGGGTCATTTTCCTTCTCAAACACACAGGTCTTGTTGCCTATTGTGATGCGGTATCTAGGAGATAAAAAGGACTATGTGAGCCAATAAAGTACCTCAGAATATATAGAGAAATCGCAGAGAATGTCATTCTTTTAAAAAAGAAAAACCTGAAAACATTATTCAACACACAGGAATAGCACAGAATGTAAATCTTTAAAAAAGAAAAACCTAAAAACATTATTCAATACACAAATACTAGAACACAAACACACAGAAGACATTCCCTGTGTCATCTATTATAATTTTCTCCAATATATCAGAATAAATTCTGATATATTTATTTAATGAAACATGATATACAGTCATAAAATAAGTCACTTTTATTTCTAAAAATACGACTATGACAATACAATAACTAATCTTTTTTTTTTTTCTTTTTTGAGACAGGTTCTTGCATTGCAGTTCAGGCTGGCCCTGAGCTCACTACGTAGCCCAGGCAAGTCTCAAACTCAACAATCCTCCTGTCTCTGCCTCCCAAGTGCTGAGATTACAGGTGTGAGCCATCAGGCCCGGCACAATAACTAATCTTTCTTGAATCTTAATTATGTTGGAGGCAATGTTTTAAGTACTTAAGTGTATTAGTTTATTGAACTCTCACAATATGACTGCTGTTGAATAGCCTATAATATATTAAAGGAAAAATTAGATGAACAGTAAGAAAGTTTTATTTTTGAATGTACATAAAGGAAAAACAGTACATAAATATGTATACTTTGTACATAAATAAAGGTTAATAGTGGTTGCTTATAAATTTTTCATTATTCATATCAGAGTAGTGAGAAGACTTGTTTTCTTTTCCCAAGTCTCAGTAGATGATGTTTTCGCCTAGGATGGCCCCAGATTCCTGGGCTCATACCAGTCTCCTGCCTCACCCTCCCAAGCGGCCAACACTATAGGTGTGTATCAGCATCTCCAGCCTGGTAATTTTTTTTTTTCTTGAGACAGGGTCTCACTTTGTAGTTCAGGCTGGCTCTGAGCTCACTGTGTAGCCCAGGCAAGCCTGGAACTCAGCAATCCTCCTGTTTCTGCCTCCCGAGTGCTGGGATGACAGGCGTGAGCCACCACGCCCAGCACTGTGGTATGTGGTACTGATTGCTGGTGGGCGTGAGTCTCCATGCCCAGCATTGTATGTGGTTACTGGGGATCGGATCGAACTCAGGACCTTGCACTTGCAAGGCAGGCACTGGAACCACTGAGCTAACCCTCCAGCCCCTGATAAGTTTTTTATTGTAAACACTTTTACACTCTTGAAATATTGAAGTAAATGTACTTTTCCTTAATTAAAAATGAGTATACTAGCCAGGCATGGAAGTACACACCTATAGTCCCAACTAATCAGAAGACTGAGGCAGAAGGATCACAAATTTGAGGCCAACCTGGGCAATTTAATGACATGCTGTCTCAAAATAAAAGTTAAATCCCCAGTACTGTGGGGGAAGGGGTAGAAAAATCCTATAAACTAGTGATAGTAAAAATTAATACAAGCAGCGCTCAGTCACGTACCTATCCACTTCCTCCTTCATGTATGTGGTATAACTACTGCCATCATAGGACAAGAGCAGTCCTCCATCACTCAGCCTATGGACATCTACTTCCACACATGAGCCATTCATGATCACCACATAGGAGTTGGGAGACTGTCGAGTTACCTGTAATGAACAAGAAGCAGCAGGGACCCATTGGTATGTTCCTTCCAGATAGAGCCCCAGACAAACTTTCAATAAAAATGTGTTGGAAAGAAGGAAATTCAGGGCCCTGGTGTTATTTGCATCCGCATCTATCAGCCCTGTTCAGTCCAGCTACAAGTAAATAAGGACACTTCAGTTGCTTCTCTCTGCTTTGGTTGTTCTGTCTCCCCTTTATTTCTCAACTATAATATGAGGTTGAAAACCACAAAAAACATTTTCATAGAATCGTCAAATACTGCTTCAGGTACTCACACAAATAACAAATTGATTTCATAACACCTCCGTCCTTACACTTAACCAAATATTTTCTTATGTCTTGACCTAAAAAGAACTAGGTAGGGGGTCGGGAGTTTAGCTCAGGGGCTCCACGCCTATCTTGCAAGCACAAGGTCCTTAGCTTGATCTCTGGTACCAAAAAATGAGAGAGAACTAGGTAACAAGAGAGACAGTAAAACGGTGCAGGTTTCTGTGGAGTTTGCATACCTTAAGTACATACTTGATTCCATCATAGATAAGTTCAACATCTACTGTGTTCAGAAGTGTATGAGCAGGTAGGACTTGACCCCTGAAATAAAAACAGTACTTCTAGAAAGTTCTAATGGTTTATAAAGGAACCTCAAAGATTTTTGCTTGTGGCATTTCCTGAAATAGCAAGATGAGAAACAACCGAAGTGACTTTCTGTAAGGGACTATCATATAAATCATGCAAAAAAATAGTAGAACTTATTTTTATTTTTAATTACAATAAAATACACATAACAAACTGTACTAGCTCAACCATTTTTAAATATAGTTCTACAATGTTAAATATATTTATACTATCGTGCAATCAACATCCAGAATTTTTGTCAGTTTTGATCTTCCCAGTTTTGAGATCAAGATTCTCCAACTTCCCAGGCATGGTGGCTCATACCTGTAACCCTAGTGCTCTGGAGGCAGAGGCAGGAGGATTACTGTGAGTTTGAGGCTTGTCTGAGCTACACAGTGAGGCCAAGGCCAGCCTGAACTATGCAGTGAGACCCTGTCTCAAAAAAAAAAAAAAAAAAAAAAACTCTCCAACCATCCACTATTTCCTCTTGCTTCCTTCCTCTAGTCCCTGACATTTTCTGAGACTGATTACCATTGAGACATCATATAAGTAAAATCACACAGTATTTGTCTTTTTTGTGGCTGGTTTATTTCTCCTAGTGCAATGTCCTCAAGGTTCATCTGTGCATTTGTCAGCTTGCTTGATTATGATACTGGAGACTGAATCTAGGGAACACCAAGCTACATCCTCAAAAGTCTCACTAAGTTCTGAAGGCTTGTTTCAAACTTGGAATCTTCCTGCCTCAGCCTTTTGAGACCTGCAATTCATCTATATTTTCCGGGTTTTATTTGGTTTTTATTTTGTGTGTGTGTGTGTGTGTGTGTTTTCTCACTACTGGGGAATACATATGCTAAGCAAGCATTCCAGTATTAACTTATAGCCCTAACCCTCATTCACATTTTGTATGTTAGAAGGCCTTTCTTTTGAAGGCTGAATAATATTCCATTGTTATATATACATTATATTTTATTTACTCATTCATCCATCAATGGACATTTGAGTTATTTTTACCTTTTAGCCTCAGTAAATAATGCTGTTACAAACATGAAAGTATCTCTTTGAGATTCTGTTTTGAATTCCTTTGTAATACTCAGAATTGGTATTCCCGGATCATATAATAATTCTACTTTTAATTCCCTGAGGAATTTTATTACTATCATCTATGTAGCTACAATATGTTACCTTCCCACCAAGACAGCATATATGTCCCAATTTCTCTACATTCTGTCCAATACTTGTGATTTTCTGCAGTTTTTTTGTTTTTTTGTTTTTTTTTTTTGAGACAGGGTCTCACTTTGTAGTTCAGGCTGGCTCTGAGCTCACTATGTAGCCCAGGCAAGCCTCGAACTCAGCAATCCTCCTGTCTCTGCCTCCCGAGTGCTGGGATTACAGGCGTGAGCCACCACGCCCAGCTTTTCTGCAGTTTTTTATTTTGTTTTTTGTTTTTTGTTTTAAACCAGGCATCCCAATGGGTTGAGGTAACAGCCCATAGGAGTATTGTAGTCCCCTTGTTAGTGTTGTTAAGCATCTTCTCAGGACAATAAAAAGAAAGTTGAAGTGTTCCATGTACTATTGTGAAAAACTACACCATATTATTAAGTGAAAAAGCAAGATAATGAAAAATTTGTTTGAAGAAACCATTTACATTTTTTCAAACCAAAAGGTAAAAGATATACATATCATACATTCTCTAAAAGATTACAATAAAATTTGTAGCATGACTACAGGGAAGGATATTTCATGGCCAAGAGACACAAGTAAGAAGGAAACCTTTTGCTATATGTCTTTTTTGTGCCTTCTGAATTTTGAAGCACATGGATATTCTACCTATTTTAAAAAATAAAAAAGATCAAAAACTTGAAAAATTAATAAAGAGAATTAATAATAAATGGCAGCAAATTGTTAGTAACTGTTGAATTTGGGTGAAGAGTATATAGAGGTTATAAGTACTATTCATGTAGCTCTTAAAAAAATCGAAGTTATAAAAATAAGCTTTAACCTTGCAAGTGCAAGGTCCTGAGTTTGATCTCTGGTACAAAAAAAAAAAAAAAAGAAAAGAAAGAAAATTTTAAATTATACAAGTTTTGTTTAGTTTTTCTTTTCCAGTATCAGGAATCAAACTCAGGACCTTGAGCTTACCAGGCAGACACAATGCCTGAGCTAAATCCTAAGCCTACATTACACAAGGTTTAAAAATAAATTAAAATAACATTAAAGTACGAGTGGCTTGCAGAGGAGATTGTATGTGATAAATGTGTGCGTCAGAAGGAGATGATTTAACAGTTAAAGATTGCATGTTGAAAACAGAAATAAGAAAGACTGGATTGGTAAAAAGGGGCCAAAGTACTAAAGGAGCAGAAAGTCACACGAGGGATTTGGATTTGCTACACAAAAGAAAAGTAAGTTGCTAGAGGTTTTAATGGTTCAGAATAACACAGTAAAAGATATTTATCAAAGTGCTTGACCAACTGTGCAATCTGTTCAATTTTTAAAATTTTGTTTCTTTTCTTCCATTCAGGCACTTCAAAAGGCAGTTGATACAAAGTTTAACAACAGAGAAAGAAATAAAGTGCCTGTGATTAAAGTGCTTTAATATGATTAGCTCTTTGGGCAATACTCTGGGAATCAAAAGCTGAGCTTAGTCTACACAATCAGTGTTAGAAATTAGTTCAACCACATACACACCTGACCTTCTAGTTGAAAGACTTGTGAGGTCACCTTAAATATCAGCCTCAATTATTAATTCCTGAAAAGTGGTACACGTAATACATGATATATTTACGGTTCAATGCTAGGGAAAAATCTCAGATCTTTATTGATCTTTAGCACAAAGGATTGGGGAGTTTTGATGATTGCACAGAATAGAATGTTTACGGCAGCTGGATTTCAGCTTTTAAAAAGCAACCTATTCCAACTGTGGAATAAGCTAATTTCTAGAATTTGGAGTTAGTCTTAAAGTAATCTCCCATGAATTACTACGTCTCTTCTCTTTCCCTTGCCACTAATCCATGAATAAAAAGTAGCAACTCCCAACCCACCAGAGAGTAGAAAAATAAATGGGTATTTGAGCAGCAGTCCTATACTCGGGACCATTGCTTACTTTACACATACCTTAAGAAACAAACCCTACCTTTCTAAGGAGTGAAGGAAGTTAGAGATGCTATTCCGCAGGCTCACGTCTGCCACATGTAGAGCCCCACAAACAACTCCCAACATGGTGTCAGGTCGCTCTGCCTAAAAGGAAGAAAAAGGAAGAAAAATGGCCATACAAGTGAAATCAGGTTTAATTTGTTATAAGTAACAAGAGCAATCTTCACCATTATTGCTTGAATTTTTTTGGATTCCATCCAAAAAACTCAAATATTTTACTTTTAGGATGTGAATTGAAAGAACCATTTGAGAGGTGATAATAAACAACTTTCCTACCACTCTCTGTGTTTGCACTGAGCCAATGAATGAGCAGCTGAAAAATTAACTCTTGTTCAAAATCAATTCAAAAAGGTTTAGATTTGGCTACTAATAATCTTAAAGAAAATGGTAAACAGCAAAATATTGACATTTATACCATTTAAATTAAACTAATAATTTTATACAAAATTTTGGATAATTCAAAATAAACCCAGCAATTCAGCATCCAAAATATGATCGTTAATTTCATCTGCACATAGTAGATACGGAAACTGGTACCTCTGATCCAGGTAGACTGAATGTAAGTGAAGAAAGTTAAAGTAGTATTCCAATCCGTGCATGCCTCTCTTCAAATATATACTGGGAAGTAATACTACAACATATAAAATAACTGTACCATAAGCACTATAATTTTATTAATCTATTTTTATGGTAATAGAAATCAAACTCAGGGCCTCACACATGTTAAACAAGTATTTCAACACTGAGCTACATCCCCAGCCTGACACAGGGACATATACAGGGTCTAAAATCACTCCAACTCCTAGATTTTTCCAGGTGACATTAGAAGCAAATAAATTTCACCCAGTGACAGAGATTGAACATACTTCAAGCCTATAAAAACCTAATCACAGAGGCTGTTTAAGAGGAGAAACATACCTGTACTTTTTCTGCTATCAGTCTATCCAGCCAGCCAGTGTCAATTCTGTTCAACTGAAAGCTTTCAGTCTCTAACAATTTGATCAGATATTCAACTGTAGTTCGAAAGTCTCCCCTAATAGATAGTTCCTTCAAAGCCACCACCATATTTCTGGGAATAGAACAAAAGACAGTTGATTTCAGCAACAAACATTTTAGTGTTTTTCAATCATTTTAAAGAATTGCTTCATTCCTCTGAGCTCGTAGGAGAAAAGGAAGAGGGAGAGAAAGTTCCAAGAACAAATGTGGGGGAACATATTAGTATGTTCATTGATATATATTCCCATCACAAAAATAAGCAAGACTACCATAAAAGCATCAGCAAAACACATATATTTCATTATATCAAATATAAATTATATGGAAACCATCACAACTTATTAGGTCTCCATAACTTCATTCCCTTACTAGTCATTAATTTTCTCGATTCATCTATTTTATTAAGCTGTGGATTTTTTGGTTTATTTACTTCTGGGTACTAGGAATTAAACCTTGGACCTTTTTATTGAGCTGTTCTCCACTTCTTTTTATTTCAGATTTTGAGACAGTGTCTTGATAAATCACTAAAATGCTCAGGTTGGCCTTGAACTTGTGATCCTCCTGCCTCAGCATCACAAAATGCTGGGATTATAAACATGAACCACCACACCTGGCTTCAGCTAACTATTACCAACTATAACGTACAACCAATGTTGTCAGTATCCCCCCCACCCCTTTCGAGACAGGTTTTCATGGTGGTGCCCAGGCTGATGCTCTGCCTCTTGAGTACATAGGATTAAAGTTGTATGTCACTGTACCTGACTATCACCCCATTTTTCTTAAGGACAAAACAGAAATCTTTATTTCTGTCAATTTTTAAATAATGGCAAGTAAAAAAAAAAAACCACACATACACACTCCATGATTCAAAAAGACATGTATAAGCTAAGACTGGCTATAATAACAATTTCTGAGTTCCAGAAGGAGCTTTCTTCATGTTGGCAGAACAGAATGTGGCAGTAAAAGAAACGTGTTTTTTAAAAGTAACATTAAATTGATAGTCTTTCGGGCCAGAGGGTTAGCTCAGTGGTTCTGGCGCCTGCCTCGCAAGCGTAAGGACCTGAGTTCGATCCCTGGTTACCACATATAATGCTGGGCATGGTGGCTCACGCCTGTAATCCCAGCACTCGGGAGGCAGAGACGGGAGGACTGCTGAGTTCGCGGCGGCTTGCCTGGGCACCATAGTGAGCTCAGGGCCAGCCTGAACTACAAAGCGAGACCCTGTCTCCAAAAAGCAAAAAAAAAAAAAAATTTGATAGTCTTTCATAGTGATACTACTGTAATTCTGAAAAACTATACTTATGTAAATGTTTTTAATAAATGGGGAAGAAGAACTGTAAAGGACAAAACAGAAATAGTGAGCCTTCTCTACTTCTGAATACACTAAAAACTAAGAATACTAACAAATACTAATAACCTACTCTACATTTAAAAGGTCAGGGGAATAATATTAAATGTGCAAATATAAAGCAGTGAACAATTAAAAAATAGAAAAGATGAGCAATAGCATAGTAATACAGTACTTGCTTAGAGTGTAAACCATAACAAGAAAAAGATGAACAAGAAAAAAAACTAATTCAACTTTAAACAGATACTTTAAAAATCTGAGCTGTCTCACATCATAGCAATAGTGTTCCTGTGAAAAAAGAGGATATCTTAAAGCACTGATTCCATAAGTCAGGTGTGGTGCTCCATATTTTTAATCTTAGCACTCAGAAGGCTAAGACAAGGGGGCTATCAAGAGTTCAAAGCTAGCCAACGAGGCCAGGTTGGACTACAAAGTGAGATTCTGACTGAAAGTTCACAACCTGGGCCAGAGATTTCACTCAGAAGTTCCAGTACCTGCCTCACAAGTGCAAGGTACTGAGTTTGATCCCCACTACCAAAAAGAAAAAAGACCCAGAAATAAATAAAGAAAAAATACTTGAAAAGGCTCGAACAACTAATAGAAAAACATCTGCCAAATACTGCATAATTTAATACAACATGATTCCAAATACAAACTAAGATATTTCTTCAATGGGGCCAGGGATTTAGCTCAGTGTTCCAGAGTCTGCCTTGATCCAATAACCACATACCACAAGGTCGGGCATGGTGACTCACGCCCATCAGCAATCAATACCACACACCACAATGCTGGGTGTGGTGGCTCACACCTGTAATCTCAGCACTTGGGAGGCAGAGGCAGGAGGATTTCTGTGAGTTCAAGGCTTGCTTGGGCTTCATAGTGAGCTCAGGGCCAGCCTAAACTACAAAGCGAGATCCTGTCTCAAAAAAAAATAAATAAAAATAAAAAAGATATTTCTTCAAAAAGGTTTTCCATAGTAATACTTTCAGAACAGAGAAATGATTTCCATTCTCATGTTCATAATCTTCCTGAAGATTAGCAATATTTAATTTGATAAAATGCTATCAAATGTTATACTCACGAAATTGCTTCTTCCCTGTTTTCTCCCCAGGAAAAGCAGTGACCAAATTGAGAATCAGCAAATTCATGCAGTCCTCCTGCGGCAGCAACACTGAAATAACCCCAAACATTCTTGTTGCTGCGGAAATTTAGTTCCTGAACTGTTCCTGAGCTGGGTTTAAAACCCTATTAGAGAGTGAAGAATAAGAGAGGCTATATTATAATCCCAAAAAACAAAGTACCAATATATGCAGTGTCCAGGCTGTGTTAATTATAAACAGTTGCAGAAATGAAGCAGAAAATCCACAAAGGCAAAGGCCCAAAGCTATTAACCCACTGAGAACTTTTTAGTAGGATTAAATGACCACTTATGTCTCCCAGAAGCCTGAATAAACTCCCCTCTCCAAAAGGGGACTAAGATTTGGAAGGAGTGGGCAGGAAAAGAAGGGCAGAAGATACAGAGATGGAGAAAGAGAGGAAGAAGTAAATGTATTATGCATATGCGCCAACTCCCCACAATAACTGTAATTATTATATATTACAAACATGTACTAATAAAAAGAAAATTTCCCTCTTCAGAGGAAGCTTTAAGATATTTCAGAAGTATGCCTGTAGATACTATGTTAATATTAAAATCTATAAAGAAAAAAATGAATAAATCCTTTAATTCATGGGTTACCTCATCTGGATTTTCACTAGTGATCCGGGCAGCAATAACATGGCCCCTTGGGCAAGGAACATGAGCAGAATTTTCAAAATCAATAGGAGCATCACCCCAGGGAGATACCCCATACATCATCCGGATATCCTTGATTCTAAATAGAGGGATCCCCATAGCAATCTAAAAGATAATAAAGTACATGTCATTCATTTTTCACTGTTACTTTTCTTAAAGTGTGGAGGCTATGAGATTACCCAAGAGATCTTTCACTCTTGGAACCACTACTAAAACATTCTATTTTTATAGCCTGTATTCTATAATCATCAATCCTAAGTTACTAAAAATGGAATATATCTCTACAGATAAGTTTGGAGACATGTCCCTAAATTCATAATCTAATGGACATAAGTTTCCATCTGTTGACATTTCTCCTTGAAGAATGAGAATGATTGGGTGGGGACAGGGGAAAGCAAAGGAGGGAAAGAAAAGAACTGATGGTAAAAAGGAAAAAAGCTTATGCACATGGGGTGGGGTTGAAGTGAGGGCAAGGGAAGGGAAAAACAAGAGTCAAGATATAGGTCATGTATAGGTACAAATTCTCAAAGAGGAATGTTATCATAATGTATTCCTAAAATGCCTCCCTAAATATTAAAATTCCAATAAATTCAAATTATTTTAAAAATAAATTTTTTAAATAATAAAAGAATGAAAATTAAAAAACCAAAGAGAAGAATCAGTGATAGCAGCCAGCCACAAAGTTCAGACAACCACAGAGTCTTAATTAACAAGGTTATAATGATCTCTTTCATGTCCACAAACCACTAGGCATGTTCCATTTTATGTAAAGTTACAAGGTATATTCAGTGCCAGTAAAGGTAAACATTACATAAAAATATTATCAAACTTTATCATTAGCTGTTATCATGTCCTAATGTATTTATTTCCTGAGATGAGATAAGACAATATCGGCAACACATTGCACATTAAAAAATAAACATGTTGCCAGGCATGGTGGCTCATGCCTGTAATCCCAGCACTCAGGAGGCAGAGACAGGAGGATTGCTGAGTTCGAGACTTGCCTGGGCTACCTAGTGAGCTCAGGGCCACCCTAAACTACAAAGCAAGACCCTGTCTCAAAAAAAAAAAAAAAACATTTACAATTACAGACTGCCAAGAAAAAAACCACAAACTCCACTCTGATACGGAGTTACTTCAAAAAAAGACTCTAGGAAAAAGGAAGAGAGGGCAATTACAATGTTGAAGAGTTTAGTATAATTTAACAATCAAACAAAATATTGTTTTTAAAGTTTCTTGCTGACATGGAACCATTTACATCAAATGTGTCTAGACAGAAAATATAATATATTCCTAGGATTGTACAACCTCAGGAAAACCAGCCTCACATGTACAACCTAAAAAGCCTAAGAGAAATGAATACAAGGTACAACTCATATAGGAGGTGCTTTTCTCTTATCAGGCTGATTAAACCAGTTTTTCAGGCATCTCTCATAGTCCCTATTTCTCTCAGCTCTAACATGAGCCTGCGTCAGGGTGACTCACCTGGAGTTGCGCTGCAGGGAGATTGACGTCAGCCACCATCTCTGTACAAGGGTGCTCCACCTGGAGCCGAGGGTTCAGTTCCAGAAAGTAGAAGCTGCCATCCTGGCTGTACAGATATTCCACAGTTCCAGCACTCACATAACCAACCATTTTGGCAAGTTTCACCGCACACTCAAAGAAGGATAAATAAATGTAAATATCTCTCCCTGTCCAGCTGCTGGATTACTTGCGACTATCAACAGGCTTTCCCTGACTCCACTTTTCAGTGTTTATAAGAGCAACCAAACACTGTTAGCCACATTTGGACAAATTTTACCTCTTCTGATAATTGCATAATATCCCTGGATACAAATGGCAGACTAAAGAAAAGCTGGGAAAGAAGAGTCACATCACAACCTTAACAAAATAAGGACATGGTAGTGTGGGAGGTAAGGGTGGCAACAAACACATGGCAGAAAACTGCACTGCCCTATAGTGTCTAGTATTCCTAGTATGCCCCACTCCCTTCTTAGAAAGATGGCCCTCAGCTACAGGAGGATTTTGCAAACTTTCATAGGTGTGACTAATCTTGAGTGATATATAAAATTCTGTATCATATTTTGAAAATAATATTGCTTATCTTCCCTTCCTGGCTTCTCCTTCATATGCAGTGGAACATCATCATGATGTTGCAAGCCAGTTTCAGCCCTGAAGGTGAGAACATAGTAAGAGTGCCGAAGCAAACTAGAACTGAATTTCAAAATAGATCACGGAATAGAACTGCCCTATCAGTCCTATAAAACTCAGACTACGATGAGAAAGTAAAACAAACTTCTATCTTATTTGTATCACTATACTTTCAAAATCTTATTACAGCAACTGAACTTGTATCCTAGCCAATGCAGATAGTACTAATAGCTGTAGGTAGAATGCTACTGTTTAAAAAATTAAAACTTGTGGGGCCGGAGGGTTAGCTCAGTGGTTCCGGAGCCAGCCTCACAAGTGCAAGGACCTGAGTTCGATCCCCGGTAACCACATATAATGCTGGGTGTGGAGACACGCCCACCAACAATCAACACCACATACCACAATGCCAGACATGGTGGCTCACGCCTGTAATCCCAGCACTCGGGAGGCAGAGACAGGAGGATTGCTGAGTTCGCGGCAGCTTGCCTGGGCACCATAGTGAGCTCAGGGCCAGCCTGAACTACAAAAGTGAGACCCTGTCTCAAAAAAAAAAAAAAAAACCAAAAAAAAAAACAAAAAACAACTTGTGGTGTTATTAACAATAGGGTAAAGAGTAGCAAGAAAACAGACACTGCAGACTGGATAGCAACATCTCCTATTATGGCATGACATGACATCTAGTAAACCATTTCCTACAATAATGTAACACTGATCATACACCGACTGAGGCCTAAGAAAAATGGTTTAGTCAGAATGTTGAAAAAGCAAACTTCTTTGGTTCTCCCAAAATAAAAGATTTGATTTTCACCCTGAAGCAACTCAGTGTTAAAAATCAGATTAAGGGACCTGCTTTAGTTGCAGCTGGCCTTGAGTTAGTCAACATTAAATTGAAGAGAGAGACAAGCTAAGCATAGAAGACAGTAAATAAAAGGAGAAAAGTTTCTACATCTAGAAGAACTCTTTGAGTATGGTTACTCCAATCTGCAGCTGAATAGAAGCAAATAGCCCTACTAAATTTTTGAGGGAAATATATTTCTGAACAAGTCACAAGCCTGGCCTTCAGAACCTGTCTTGTTATAGTATTTGTACTGCTAGTGGGCTATAATAGTAACACCAAAGCAGGCATAGTCTGCAAAGCTCAATTATCAGAGAAAACTAAACAAGGAAGAACTTCCTAGAGAACAAAGTCAGGAGTCTCACAGGACAAGATACAAGGGACCTAATTCCAAGGAGCAAAACCAGAGACAGTCAGAGGTCTGAGGTATTACTCCACCACAAAGGAGAGAATTGAAATGACACAACTGTTACCTAGAAAGACTGAACTGCTATAATGATTGCTATGTATTTTTTTCATTTTTCCAAATAGGGGTTATCTTGTTCCTATTCTACCAATATATAAAGCAAGGGGGAGGAAAAAAAAATTTGTAGGTCTCTGGCCCACAAAAAATCCATGTGTACACAATGAAGAGGAATGTACATCACCTAGAGATCTTAATCTGATATGCTGCTTTAATCGCTAGGATGTAGTAGCTGTAGTAATTAGTAAAGGTTAAGTTTTGTTCTTAACCTGCTCTAACCTAAGAATAATGGAGAGTCAGCAATACCCTCCAGCAACTTTTCACTTTTAACTCCTGAATTTTAGCTAAGCACATGTTTATTCTGGTTAGTAACTATAATTCCTAACATCCCTTGTGCTAGCTATGGTTGAATTTAGTCCAGTGGCATACAGCCAGAAGGGACATGTTTCACTTGTTTGAGGTTCAGAAAAAAAAATGAGTGACACTGCACCTTCCCAGTAAGCACAAGGTCCTGAGTTCAATCTCCAGTGCAATAAAAAAAAGTAGAAAACAAATTTTCAATAATATCAAGATTGAGTCATGATTTCAGAAAAGATTATATCAGATCCTAAAACTATACCTGTTTCCAAGGCATACTTCCAAAAATTCTTTTCTATACAAAACTACAGAATTGGTGAACTTTAAAGATACTCAGAAGATTTTGAAAGGTGAAAATAGATTGAATAAATTCATCTGAAGATATGATGATAATCCAGAAAGAAGAACTACTTGTCAGGCACTTGTTAAAAACCACAAAAAATGCCGGGCGTGGTGGCTCATGCCTGTAATCCCAGCACTCTGGAGGCAGAGGCAGGAGGATTGCTGTTGCCTGGGCTACATAGTGAGCTCAGGGCCAGCCTGGACTACAAAGCGAGACCCTGTCTCAAAAAAATAAAAAAATTAAAAAATAAAAACCTCAATGTATTTTTCTTGTTTAATTCTACTCTAAATAGCACATTGAGTTTTTTTAAAAGTATTACATATTCTTAGAGTTTGAAATCTTCCTTGACAATTTTCCTACCAAAAGAACAGCAGAATTTTTTCCTTCTAAGGACAAAATGTTATCAATTATCTACAACCATACACTTTGAAACTCCACTACTCTCAGACTAGCACATGAACTGAATAAGAAATGTGACTTCATGTAAGAAAACAAAAATTAAAGCATTTAACAGACATACCTGTTCCATGTGTTCAAATACTACTGGAGTAGCAATAGCAGCAGGTGCTTCTTCAATAATCTTCTGATGCCTACGTTGTACAGAGCAGTCCCGGCCAAACAAAGAGATTGCATTGCCATACTGATCTGCTAGGATCTGCACCTCTAGATGACGAGACTGTTTGGCTAATCTCATCACAAATATAGGAGAACCAGGGACTTCAGCTTGAACCTATGTTAGAAAAGGAAATAAATTCTTAAGTGATAAATATTTTTCCTATCCTGACAAACTGCTTTGATTTTAATAACCAAATGCTTAAGAGTATCAGGGAGTATTTTAACCAGTAGAAATATAAAATAAATATTATGTAGCTCATGCCTTCGTCTATCTTTAAGATGACACATTCTTAGTTTTATAACCAATACTAACAAATATGAAAACATAAAACATCCAGTGTTACAAGGGTGAGCAACAAAATATTAGAAAACACACACACACACACACACACACCCCACAAGAAGGCAAAATACTGCCGTCTGCTTCATACTGCCAAATGTACAATGTGTGCCAGACTAGATGCTTCACTAGTTCATATTACATCATATACAATGTTGCTGTAAAGGGTTTCTATCTTCAGTTTTAAAAATATTGTCAGTGGGTACAGAATCCTACACTGATTATTTTTTTTTCCAGCACTTTAAGAAGATTCCAATGTTTTCTGCTTTCCACTGTTTCTACTGAAATCTCAACTGTCAATCTTGTTATTCCTTTGACAGTAATCTTTTCTCTCCAGCTGCTTTAAGACAGTGTGTGTGTGTCTTTTTAGAGAAGTAGGTGGCAGATTTACTCTGAGAGGCTTAGAGATGTAGTTTTCTTTGTATTTGTGCTGCTTGGGACTCATAGCGCTTTTTGAATCTGTGCTTGGTATCTTATCAATTCAAGAAAATTCTCAGCCATTATCTCTTCACATACAGCTTTCTGCTTGATTATTTCTTCAACTATTGCTTCTGCTCCATTCTCTCCTCTGAGATTTAAAGTACATGACCTTAGTTTAGATTATTTCATTGACCACAAATGTCTTTTATGTTCTTTTATTTTTTTCGTTCTGTTTTGCTACGTAAGTCACTTCAAAACTCAATGGCTTGCTTAAAACATCAACCTTCCATTTGCTTATGATGCTGTGTTCATCTGTATTATTCTTCTGGTCTTGAGCTCATGTGCATACAATCATCTGGAGGGGGGCTGAATTATCTCACTCACAAGTTTCATGATCTGTATTGGCTGTTGGCTGCTAAGTAGAGGGAGTCTCAACTGGAACATGCTAATATCTATTGCATATGACCTCTTAGTATCCAGCAGGATAGACGAGCCTTCTTCAGGACAATGTTCCTAGAGGTTCAGGCAGAAGCTGCAAGGCCTCTGGAGGTCTAGGCATTGGTACTTATACAATACTTTGGTCACCTTTTTCTTTGGGCCAGCTTTTAATGGTCTGAGCAAGCCTTAAGGCCAACTATGATTCAAAGAGTAGGGAACGAGATGCCACCTCTACAGGAGGAATGGCAAAATCACATTGCATTAAAGTGTACATACAGGAATGGGAGGAGTTATTGTGGCCACCTATGAAAACAATCTACTATGGTCCACCCTGTGGCCACAGTAATTCACATACCTCCCACATGCAAAATAGACTCACCCCCTCCCAAGACCCCTAAAGTCTCATCCAATCATGGCATCAGGCTTGACGTCCGATTCTCTCTCATGAATCATGTCCAGAAGTAAATAAGGTTCCTTGGGAGCAGCTCCTCGGGTACTTTCCCCTGATCCAAAGACCTGGCAACTAAAAAGACAAGTTATCTGCCCCAACACCCTCAGTATTCAATGATATAAGTGGGGAAAGAACTACAAAAGACACTCCTGTTCAAGAAGGAGAGGATGAGATGTACACGGCAGTCAGTGATTCACAGCAAATTTAAAAGCCAGATGGGTACATGTCATCAGGTTCCCTTAATCCAGGGATGGAGATTTTTTTTTAAATGTCATTTCTGTCCTTGCAAGTGGGTCCCTTTGACCCCTTCTGCCCAGTCTACTAAGAAATTCCCTTTGATTAGGAAAAAACCAATGTTTAGAGCTGAACATTTTTCTCAGTCTACTTTCTAACCTGAAATACGTGAAGACCTAGAGGCCTGTTTTCATCTTCAACTGCTTCTGCCCCTATTAGTTCCTTTGGTGCATTCTTCAGTACAAGCCTCTTAACAACTTTGTGCATTTTCTATGGATCATAACATAATTCACTCTTTATCTCAAAAGCCATAACACATCCATAACTCATTTCTGCACAGAATGAGGCTGCTGTGGAATAATGCCCTGAATATCATGGAGCATCTTTACTGTTTGGGGTTTATTTTTTGGTTGCGAGAATAATCTAACAAATTACTTAAATAATACCTCAAATATTTCTGACAATATATAGTCACAGGCATTTTTTACTTGATCCTTACTGAGGCACTTTTTACTTTACAAATCTTTCGGCAGCTAGAGAGATGTGTAGACAAGAAACATTCATTTTCAAACCAAAAAATTCCATGCACTTTATACAGTATTTTTTTAAAATTCTGCTTACAAACAAAACGTCATCTTGTGATATCACAAGGTTCAGCTTTCTTTTATAGTTCCTTAACACACCTAAAAAGCTCTCACTTTTTAACACTGTCCAACTTGACTTCATTCAATAAATTCTGTATCTTTCAGTTACCTCAGACATTTTTTGCCAACTGTCCCACAACTGTAGAACATGGGTTTATCTTTTCTCCAGCTTCCAATAAGTCTGCTCACCATTCCTACAATCTTTTTTAATATCCTTGTGATTTTTCTATCTTCTGCCTATGAGCCAATTTCAAAGGCAATGTTTTTCATTATGACAGTTTCATGTCTTTAGCTATCAATTCCTGTGTCAGCTATATATCATTACCTAAGAAATTTCCAAAATTTTAGTGACATGGGTCAGCAACCATTTTATCTGCTTACAATTCTGAGGATTAGTGTTTTCACCTGGACTCCACTGCTTATTTTGTACTTCATGCAACCTGAGTCATCTGGTCATCTGACAGATCAGCTGAGATTGGGTACTCTAACAGTCTCACATACGCAAATATAGTGCTAGATAGTCAGCTAGTAGAACTCAGACACCTTACATAGGACAGTAAATTTCTGGTTCATGTGGCCTCTCTCTCTTCACTAAGTGAGAATGAGCTCTTCACATGGTACCCTGAGAACTTTTCCCAAGAAAGCAAGAAGAGAAACTACAAGACCACTTGAAGATTAGGCTTCAAAACTTTACATTCTAGGGCCGGAGGGTTAGCTCAGTGGTTCCAGCGCCTGCCTCGCAAGCGCAAGGTCCTGAGTTCAATTCCCGGTAACCACATATAATGCTGGGCGTGGAGACTCACGCCCACCAACAATCAATACCACATACCACAGTGCCGGGCGTGGTGGCTCACGCCTGTAATCCCAGCACTCGGGAGGCAGAGACAGGAGAATTGCTGAGTTCAAAGCTTGCCTAGGCTACATAGTGAGCTCAGAGCCAGCCTGAACTACAAAGTGAGACCCTGTCTCAAAAAAAAAACTTTACATTCTACTAATCAAAGCAAGATACAACACCAAGGGAACTTCCAAGGGTAGAAAAGAGAACTATATTTCTTGATGGAAAGATAAGCAATATTATACTGTACAAAGAAAAGTATGAGTGATGGGGGGAGTTATCACAGTCATCTTTGCAAGTAATATACTACACTGCTCTTCTTTTCCTTTTGTCTCTCTTTATGTTTCAGTCTGAATGTTCTTCTGATCTATTTTCCAATGACTAATTCTCTCTTAAGTTGCATCTAATATGCTACTGAGCTACTGTACTTTTCAAATTTTAGCGTTTTCAGTTCTTCTCTATGGTTTCCAGTTTTCTGCCAAAATTCTCAATGTTGCCTCTAACTTTCTTGAACATATTAAGAATAGTTACTTTAAAATCTTTGACTAATGGGTTTATTATCTTTGGTAGATCTATTTTTACTGACTGTTCTTGATTTTCAATCATATTATTTTATATGCCTGATTTTTAATTGAGTGCTTAATATACCACAGAAAATAATTAATAGAAATAATATTCTGAATATTACATTTCTCTGGAGAAGATTTACACTTGTTTTCTGCAGATGACTAAGGGCACTAATAACTCTAAAGCATACTGTTTGAATTAAAAGTTGAAAGCTTTAAACTGAAAACTCAGCTTCTGTGAGGGGTAGTGTATTTCCAGTTCATCATTTCTCTTGTAATATAATTCTTTAGAATCTCAACCTAAACTGCGAGAGTTTTCCCAGGCTTCATACTCTAGCAAGCCTAAAGTCTAAACTTTTTTTTTTTTTTTTTTTTTTTTTTTT
>PVIC010025420.1:0-25465 GCA_004025085.1 Thryonomys swinderianus
CTCAGACCTGCAGTGTTAGCAAAATTTCTGCCCTCACCCAGAACTATTGATTCAGAAACTGGGTGGTAGAGCCCTGCAGTCTGCATTTTAGCAAGCCTTCCAGGTGATTTTGGTGCATGCTAAAGTTGGGTCCTTCTGCACTAATTAGTCCTTACTTGGCATTTCCTTTCAACATTTTATCATCTTTATTACATAACTCTACAGTCACAGTAATAATCACTATTTTTATTTAGCTATTTTAATAGTTCATAACTAATTTTGCTATAAAACTATAGAGTTTTACATAGGAGTTTGGTGGATTTTTTGTTTACTAAATACTTTATGAATATGTAGAGTAGCTCACATTTATCAGGTACTGTTTAATGAATATTATAAAGGAAATTACAAGCTGATATTATTCAAGAATTTAGGGATTAGAGGAGGATTCAGGGCATGACATTTGTCAAGGGTAGGGGTCTACTGTAATTTAGGTGATTTAAATAAACCTGTTCAAATTGAGTAGCTGTGAGGAAGAAGCAAGATTTGCTGGGCAGTTGACTTTATACATTTTGATCTGATGCATAAATTAACCCACCCCCAATCTGCTTAGCAGCTGGTTGTCATTTCCATTAGCTAAAGAGAAACTAGTCTTAAATTTGTTTCAGAGCCCGCTCCAGCACTTCTGGCTGAAATCCTTTTAGCCTCTCATCTCTGAGACAAACTTCCCAAATGCAGTTTAGTGCTCAGGTCTCCAGACCTCTTATGGAGTCATTTCAATGACTTCTGCTAGCTCTTGAAATGACCCTAGGCATGTAATTTAATTCATTCTTTCTGTCACTGGAAGAAGTAAAAAGGATTTAAGGATTTATATGCAATGAGAAACATGCTTTAGAGTTTCATCAGTGTGAGCCTGACAGGTGGAGAAGTTGAAGTAAAAGTTGAGTATTTTTATTCATTTTTGCCATTTTGGACTTCAGGGACATGTTAAGTTCTTCTGTTAACTTTATATAGTGATCAAACTTCTTAGTTTCTGGTATTGTATTACCATGAGTTCTTTAATCCAGCATTTTGGAAACTGTTTTGATAGTTTAATATGCCATTCTTCTTATTTTTTTTTGTCTCTTTTTACTATTTCAGGTGATAGTAGGCCTTCCTAATTTATACTAAAATACTAAGAACTTTGTAATTCCTTTAGGGAAGTATAGATTGTTAAAGTTTTTCTTAATATTCAATAAGTAGAATTGTGTAACACCGTGATAAAATTGTTTTTAATTGTCACTTCAAAATCTAGTGACTCAAAACACCAAAAATTTATTATGTCATAGTCTCAGAGTTAAGAACTCGGGAGTAACTTAGCTAGTGTTCTAGCTCGAGGTTTGCTACTAGAGGTGCCATCAGAATGTACAGGGATTGCACCTCTCTGGGCCTGACAGTGCTTAAGGATCTACTTTGGAAATGGCTCACTGACATGGCAGTTAGTGAGGCTTCAATTCATTTTTTTGGCTTTTGGCTGGAAGTTTCTGTTCCTCACCTACTTGATCTTTTCATAGTGTTGTGTGAGTGTCTTTGGGAGATGGCAACTGGCTTCCCCAGAGAAGTGATCCTAGAAAGTGAAGAAGCTCTATGTGTTTTGACCTAGTTCCAGAAGCCACTATTGCTTCTACCACATTCTGTTACATGGAGCCACCAGGCACAGTCTGTGCACAAAGGGAGTGGACTAAGGCTCAACCTTTTGAAGGGAAAAATTTTAAAGAATGTGTAATGTAGTCTGTGGTAATAATTTGTAGTTTAGTATTTTTAAACTCCCCCAAAAGATAGGGCTTAGGAGATAAGTAGCAAAGACATTTAATTGGCATCAAATTTGTAATTCTTCTGCTATTTCTTCTTTCTTATAGTTAGAAATGCTTAGAGTCCATTGAAGACAAGGAGCATGAGTTTGTAGGTCTGGGGATCAGAGCAGATAGAGTAGTTGCTACAGGGTTCTGAATATATACTAGGAGTCACCACTGAGCCTTCAGCTGAGTTGTGATCAGTATGTGCCTGTGAAGAAAATACACAAGCTGGAGAAAACTCAGGAAAGGAGCAAATGGAACAATTTGAAACACAGCAATGGCTCTTGTTTTTTGCAGCTAGAGTGGAAAACCTTATATTTTACAGGGTATGAAGACTCAGTAAGGTATTAGTTTCAGACTGAAGGCCAGTCTAATCCTGTAAAACAATTTTTAGGAGCACACTTTACAGTAAACAAACTGTTCCATATAACTGTCCTAGAACAAAGCTGTTATTTTTATACAAATAAAAAATATCTAGCATTCACTAAACTAAAATTTAAAGGGAATGGCATCAAAACAAAAATTACTAATTGTGTTAAAAGTAAGATCCACAGGGCTGGAGATTTAGCTCACTGGTTCCAGTGCTTGCCTATCAAGTGCAAGATCCTGAGTTCGATCCCTGGTAACCACATACAACAATACCAGGCATGGTGACTCACGCCCACCAGCAATCAGTGCCACATACCACAATGCTGTGCATAGTGGCTCTTGCCTATAATACCAGCACTTGGGAGGCAGAGGCAGGAGGATTGCTGAGTTCGAGGCTTGCCTGGGCTACATAGTGAGCTTAGGGCCAGCCTGAACTACAAAGTAAGATACTGTCTAATATGATCCATAATGAAGAGAAAACTTAGTGATATTAAGGTGACACAGAAATAACACAAATGATAGAATTAGTTACCAAAAACATTCAAGCAGATGTTATAGTTAATATCCTATATGTTCATTAGTATAAAAGAAAGCACTAGCATGTTAAGGAGAGATATGGAGGTCACATATATGTGTTAATGTGTATGTTCATAATGTGTACATATTTGTGGACAAATACTCAAATGGGACTTCTATAGATTAAAAGTATCCTGGACACAGTAGGTTAAATACTACAAAAGTAAAGATTAGCAAACTGATATAACCAGTAACAGTGAGAGAAAGAGAAAATAGAACATTGGCAAGCTGTGGGACAACTTAAAGTAGCTTAATATGTGTACAGTTGGAGCCCCTGAAGAGGCCATGTGACATTAGAAAAAGATCTGAAGAGGTAATAATAGCTGACAAAATTTTCAATTTTGATCATAAATTTCAGATATTCAACAAACCTCAATTCCAAGAAATTTGAAGTATGCAAAAAAATCAAATTGTATAAAACCAAGAATAAGGAAAAAAGTCTTTAAAGAAAGCAGCAAGGCAGGTGGGAAATATAGTCTGGACAGCTTCTAAAGAATGGGAATAGGCTTTCTTATCTGAAACAATACTAGAAGTCACTGGAAAGGTGTCTGAAAGAAAAAGCTGTTAATCCAGATTTCTATGTCCTGTGAAAATATTAATTAAAAACATTAAAAGTAAAAGAAAGGAAGTTTGCCTCAAATCATAGAAGCTGACAGACTTCATCACTAGCACACCTGTACTTCAGGAAATGTTAAAAAGTCTTTGAGGCAAAAGGAGCAGAATGTCAGAGGGGCCAGATCTAGATAAGGAATAAGCAATCCTGAAAAGACTCACAGTTCTCTCAGCAAATAGTTTACTGTATATAGTAGTAAAGCAGTGTTTGGAATGTGATTTATGTGACCAGGAAAATAAATGCTCTCTATTATTTTCACCATTATTTATTTTCTTGGGGATGCTCAAAGGAACTCACTGCATTTATCTGCCAGGTTTGCAGTCTGCATATTTCTATAGTGGTTTTTCCTCCTAAAGTTCATAGCTTTCGTCATATTCTTCAGGTTGCTTTCTATGACATAAAAATGTTAAAAGTGCCTGACTTAGGGGAAGGACCACATTGAAATTGTGAGTTTGTGAAGGTGAGGAAAAAAATCTGTTGGGAGATAAGCTGACTTTGTGGAATGGCTTTTTAAAAATTAATATTTTAGATTTTAAGGTTAATGGCTATGGAACATACAAATCTTTGATGGTGGTTTCTGAAATCTGCTCTCAAGTCTTTGATTACCAAGTTTCCAAATTTGTAGGCCTATTGTAGTGAACAGAAATCTGTGATTCTGATGTATGTGGTCATTGGACCACTTTATTTTTATTTTTTTGGCTTATTTTTTTATTTATTGGTACATTATATATATATACATCACAATTACTATCTACATTGAGAACTTGTATATGACATGACTTAATTCTCATTTTTTCCCTTCCCCTACCCACCCTACAACCCCCCACCCCTATATGCACAAGCTGTGTTTCTTTTTATTACCATCAGTTTTTTCTTTCCCCTCACTATTTTCCCCTAAACTCCATTTCCGTTGGAATATTTATTGTTTTACAATATCTGTCATGCATTCTAGAACTCATTTTCAACTTCAGTTTCTGATACCACAGAAAAAATATGATATTTACACATCTGTGACCTATTTATTTCACTTATGGGTATGTCCTTAAGGTATGGTTTGACCACTTCTTGAGAAATTCTGCTTTAAGAGAACATTTCCTCCACACCCTCAGCATTTAGCAAAGGCCTACCTTATGAAGAACTCCTCGCATTGTACTATATATGAAATAAGAATTGTCCATTTTTTTTTTTTTTTGAGACAGGGTCTCGCTTTGTAGTTCAGACTGGCTCTGAGCTCACTATGTAGTCCAGGCAAGCCTCGAACTCAGCAATCCTCTTGCCTCTGCCTCCCGAGTGCTGGGATTACAGGCATGAGCCACCACGCCCAGCAGAATTGTCCATTTTGAGTACTATTCTGCCGTAAAGAATGACAAGATTGATTCATTTAGGTGCAAATGGATGCACCTGGAGGACACCCTAAGGCGTGAAGTCAGTAGAGCACAGATAGGCAAATACCAGATCTTCTCGTTGATATGAGCACTGATAGATGCAAATGAGCCCTAGTAGTATGACAATCTTTTCAGAATGGGAAATTTCCAAAGGAAATTTGGTGTGGGGATGTAATGAGGGGAAGGAATAAATATGATTCTGAAAGAAAATAAAAGAGCATGTATATAGGGGGTGGGGAGGTGTGGGTGGGGATATGGGTAAAAATGAGAATTGACTGTGTCATATATTGGTTCAAATTCCCCAGTGTTATCTGTGAGTGTGAGATGTATGCAAAGTGTACCAATAAAGAATGCAATTAAAAAAAAGAATTGTCCATTTTGTGTGGGAGAGGAATCTTCAGTAAATAAATACTTCGGAGGTCCTATTTGTGACCTTTTCTCATGCTCTAATTTTCTAGAAGTGGACCATGACTACCTTATGGGCCAGTGTCTGTTTTTCAGGTAGATTAGTATAGACCATCATATTTAGCATGTGCCAGAAAGTAAAAAAGAAAGAACATGTATGTATTTTTTTTTTTTGAGTCAGGGTCTCGCTTTGTAGTTTGGGCTGGCCCTGAGCTCACTATGTAGCCCAGGCAAGCCTTGAACTCAGCAATCCTCCTGTTTCTGCCTCTCGAGTGCTGGGATTACAGGCGTGAGCCACCACGCCTGGCTACATGCATGTATTTTAAAATCTGTCTCTATTGTAGCCATGTCTCAGTCTTAGCTTGAAATGTTTGCCTTTGTTCTTGAATCATATAAAAATGCATTTAACTTGTAGGAAATTAGTAATATTTCTACAACAAAACTTACAACAATTGACCCTACTTTAAACTGTCAGTTACTTTGCTGTTAGTAGTTCATAGAGGACTGGATTGGCTATTGCAGTTCCTCTTGCTGAGAATTTTGAGAAGTGGCAGCTAGAGCTAAAATATGCCTTCTATTATAGAATAAGGTTGTGTGACTTAAGTGAGGGCACACCTGAGTGATGTGCAGGTATATGTTACCTCATTCATCTTCATAGACACCAGTTGGTACACCAGAGTCTGAGGGGGTGTCTGACCTGGACATCCAGGGAGAAAAGAGACAACAAAGATAATTGAAATTTACTTAGAGTGAGATGAAAAAGATTTGATTCAGACTAAGATATTTAGGGTTTTCCAAGGATAAACTGATCTTACCTTTGGATTCCAGTACTATTTGAGACTCCTGGGAATTTTTCTGGCTAGGGAATCAAAAGCCATTCTCTGCTTTAACCTTCCTCTTAAATATCCCTTTTGGCCAAGTTTGGTCTTATCTGTTGTTTTATTCTGGGGCTTTTTCTGGAATGTATAAGGAGTTGGATAATTGAAAGGCTGTCTCTTATGTACCTGTTCTCTTTTTCTCCAGTATCTAGTTATTCATAGATCTGAGTAAGTGTAATAGGTTAATAAATGTTCTTGAAACCACCCTCTGTGGCTAAATAAAATTCCTTCTGTGCATTTACATGTGAATGTTTTTTGATGAAATTTTTTGTTAGAAAGTGTTTTTATTTTACAGTGAACACAATTGGATTTTGGAAGCCCAGTTACTGGTTGTCTTGTTTCTGAGGCAAAATACTGTACACCTAAAGTTAAAGGGAGGGTTTATTTGGCTCACTGCTTGTGTGGAGGTTTTAGTCCATAATTTGACTGGCTCCAAGGCAGGATGGCATTGGCAGACAGGCATTGCAGAAGAGAAACAGTTCATGGTGGGCAGAAGGTGCCAAAGCAGGAAAGCAAGCAAGTGAGAAGACAGCCTCTTTCTTTTCTTTATATTCAGATTACCAAGATCAGGGTGGTGTAAAACCAGTAAGTGCTTTGATTTGTAGTCACACACCCATAATCCTAGCATTACACCATGAATCACTTGCACACTCTAGATTCAGCCATCTCTGAAAAAGCCCCACCTATCGCCACATGAGGCTTTGTGAGGAAATCTAGACACAAGCCATAACTCTGATATAGTTTTTAGTTTCCTACCTTTCATTTCTTGCTCAGTCTTTTCTTCTCTTTCCTAGACAAAGAGATTGTTATGTAGAAAGAACTTTTAAACTGGAAGCCTAGACATTTTCCTTTCTGGGTGTAAAAGAGGTTGTGCAGAGTGGGACATGTATATAAATTTGTCTAATCCATCATGGCAGGCCCTGGCAAGTTAGGTTTGTTTTTGTGTGTGATTTCAATACTGAGGACAGAACCTAGGGCATTCACACTAGGCTAAATCTCCACCCTTTTTTAGTTCTTATTTTGAGACAGGGTCTCATTAACTTGTCCAGTCTGGGCCACACTAGTAATCCTCCAGTCTCAGTCTTCTTGTCAAGTTCTGGGATTACAGGCATATGTCAACACACTTGGCAAATCATGTCTGTTTTAAATTTTCTCCTGGGCTTTTTTATTTCTGAGGAAATTAATGCTTGGTGAACAACAGTATAGTACTTTCCTACACCAAGAGTTCTGGTAGTGTAGTTGTTTGTCAGATACTTGGTCTTTATGGCCCAGGCACAGAAAAAAAATTATGAAGTGTAAAGTTTTATTTTATAAGACATTTTGATATGCTAGGAAAAACAGGAAGAAAAATTCACTGCTGATTTTATTTCCTAACTTCTCTGCCCATAGGTTGATAACTTTTATCATTGCTTTTTTCTGTTCCCTCTCTAATGGGTATTAGACATATATGAGAACTATTAATAAAAGTTAACTATTAATGTTAAAATTGGCTTATTTTTTAAAACCTACATCTGCTGCTAACCCTAAGCAACTAGTCAAACCTATAAATAAATCACTTCTGGCTCAAGTCTTACTGCAGTACACTTATCTCCTAGTGATTCGTTTCTAAGCTTGAGCTTTAGTATTCCTTGATATGATACAATGTGTACTCAGTATCTAGAACTGGGGGACTACTTTCTTGTTGTTTACCCAATTCCAGCACAAAGGCATGTTAATCAAGGTAGTTCTGTCATTAAGTTGATAGGACCTTCCTGAATGTAATTCTGCCATATTCTTTCCCCCTGGGAAATGAAGGCTCTTTGTATCTTTCCGCAATCTGTGTCTCTTAAGTCTTACTGCTTCTCTGTGCTACTTTCCATAAATCACAAGCATTATGGTACACATACTTCATGGACTGCAGTTAGATTTACCTTTGAAGACTTATCTGGTGGCCAGAGAGTAGTATTTTCCTATTAGGAAAATCTTTCATTTTTCTCTCTCTTACAATAAAAATACACTGAATATATGTAGAAGTAAAAATAAAAGCAGTTAAATCACTCAGGTGTTCAATATTATTTCCCCTATCTTGGTCTGTAATTTTTCTTAGTGTACTTAAATTAATTCTAGTCATGCATAAATATTGTGCGTTCACTTCTTTTAAAATGTACAATTGTAAGGATATTGATAAGCATAAAACTTGGATTAAAACAGGGAAATTAAATGAATGATCTTGGGTTTTAAAGAAAGGCTTTTTGTCAGCTGATAATAAAATATGTATGTGGAGTAGATATCGTAGCTCTTTCCACAATTCCATTACTGCAGCTGTCATATTCTCTCAGTTATAAATTAGATTATTTCCTTGTAATTACTCTCTTTTCCAGTTACTTTTTTCTAGGTTTTAGATGAAGATAGAAAAATAACTCATTTTAAAAGAATAACACATTTGCTTGTGTTTGTTTTAGGAAAACCCCACAGCACTGGTAGCTCTGAACGGATTCAGCTCTCAGGAATGTATAATGTCCGCAAAGGCAAGATGCAGTTGCCAGTGAACCGATGGACCAGACGCCATGTTATCCTGTGTGGGACCTGCTTGATAGTATCATCTGTGAAAGACAGCTTGACTGGAAAGATGCATGTTCTGCCACTAATTGGTGGAAAAGTAAGTGAAACAAACAGAAATGCTGAAACATCAGTAAGAAGTTTTGAGCCATATCTGTAAAAGATTCAATGTGTCTTGACTCCTTTGAGGTCTTAGTTCATGGTGGGCATTGTTAGGACCTTAGTTGTGGAAAATAATGCCATTGACTCATGTGAAGCCCTGGTGATTTTAGCTTGTTTGGTACGTGCATGTTACCTACTGGACTGAAAATGAATCAATCAGAATTTCACTGCTGTGTTTTAGAGTAGACATCCTTTGATGTCTTGAGCATATTTTGAGAATACTAATTCCTTACTCTGATTTACTGAATGATCTACATTCAAGCTTCTAAGGATTAAACTATTCCAGTGCTAGAGTCTTTGATTGCACTTTTCCTTACCCTTCTGCTTTTTTTTTCATTTATAAAATAGAAAGTACCAGATGTCTTTTCTTTGTCAGATTTATTTATGACTCTCCATGTTGGTAGATGTAACATCACCATAATTATATGTCAGTTTTAACCTTTTTAAAATTGACAAATGTTTTATCTGTTCCAGCAGAGATGAAGAAGGTAAAACTGGATGAGAGTAGTAATAAGTGGATTTGTTGTTCACTTGCTATCCAGCAAATTCATTTTTCATTCATAAGTTTAAGCTAGTCTCTCTTTGTAAGTAGGCTGTATCAATTGTTCCCTCTCTGCTGTTTTTATATATATATATATATATATATATATATATATTTTTTTTTTTTTTTTTTTTTTTTTTTTTTTTTTTTTTTTTTTTTTTTTTTTTTTTTTTTTTTTTTTTTTTTTTTTTTTTTTTTTTTTGAGACAGGGTCTCGCTTTGTAGTTCAGGCTGGCTCTGAGCGCTGGGATTACAGGCATGAGCCACCATGCCCGGCACTGTGGTATGTGGTATTGATTGCTGGTGGGCACGAGTCTCCATGCCCAGCATTGTATATGGTTACAGGAGATTGAATTTAGGACCTTGCACTTGCGAGGCAGGCGCTGGAACCACTGAGCTAACCATCCGGCCCAATGCTGTTATATTTTCTAAGAGGAACAATTCTTGTTTATTTGAAGAGGAGATTTTAGCCCAACTGAAAGCTTCATTTAAATTTCAGTCTTCCTTTTTGGTCCTTAACTTTTGTCTGACCATTGAAGAATTGGGAACTGGACCTATTATTGAGGAGTGTATTCTTTGGATAAATTACTGAAAAATTTGTCATTATTATTACTCTTGGCCATTACCTTAAAGTGTACATTTAAAGTTTGATGCTGTGTTATATCAACAGTCTCTCTTCTCTATGGTGGTGGGTGTTTGCATAGGCAAATAGAACTCAAATATACTCTAAGGGAAGCTTCTGTGCTGGGGACCCAAGAAATACCAAGTAGGATAAGTCACCATCCCTGCCTTTCAAGAGCTTGTTCTTTCATAGCAGGAGGTGAAGGACAGACAAAACAGTAAGAGAGTACTGTAGATGAGTGGAAGGAGAGATTGCGTTTTGTGGGGCAGGGAATTTTGCGTTGCAAAAGGTGGCACCTAATGATAGAACCTGAAGAGTGAAAGATCTGATGTATAAGGTTGTTGGTAAGAAATACTACTATGCTCAGAGAGGCACATGCAGGAAGCACATGGAATGTTCCGATAAAGTCAGAATATCCAGTTATAATTAGCATTTCTATTCAGAGCCCAAGAGGCTTGTCCTACTTCCCAGGCTTATTATTGGATGGACTTCTACCATTGAATGACTTGAAAGTTAATAGCTTCCTCTGTTCACAAGTAAATCTTGTAAAACCTGTTTTGCATTATGCCTTTAAAAATAACTGAGTATACTGAAAAAAATGAGTCTTTAAAACTTGTTGACTGAGTTAAGAAAAAAAACCCTTTTCTATAATCTGAGCTTTCATTAACATTTGTCTGTTCCTTTTTTTTCATTCTTTCCTGTTAAAGGAAAAGCAGAGTCAGTGGACAAGCTTTTTATATTTTAATTTACACAGAGAACAACTAGAAGTAAGGTGGGAGATTGGTCATAACCTATTATAATTGCTGTGGTATCAAAGTTGATACATTACTAGAACATGGTCCTCAGTTTATATTTTCAAATAACGTATGTTTTTGGTTTTAAGTTCTCCTAAAATTTGATTGTTGAAACAATATTTGTTTAATAAGTAAACATTTTTACTCATTGTTATGCTAGATTTAATTTACTTTTAGATGTTTTTCAATGCTTTGATATCTATTAAATTATGAAACATAATACATTGAATAACATAACTATAACCCAATTTAGGAATTATAACAGTATTAATATCATTATGTCTTCTTCATATATTCTCTTTACACCTATCCCATTACCCTACCTAACTCTTGAGGTTTTCACTGTCCTAAATTGAGAGGTCATAATTTTATTCATTTTTTGAAACCAGTTTTACCATGTAGCTATATTTTGTTTTGGGACTATATAAAAGGTATCGCATGTGATCTGTGATTGATTTTTTTTCACTCAACACTGTATTTAATAAGGTTTCATACTATGTGTCTTTTATTTCTGTACAATGTTCTTCTCTATAGAGATTCCATAATTTCTAAAGGGATTTTCCTGCTCATGAGCCTGCGGTTACTTCCAGAATTTTGTTGTTGTAAATAATGCTGTTGACATAACATTACATTGGTCCATCTCTCAGTGTGCACGTACTGCTTTAGAACAGTTGTTTGTAGCAGGATTATTGTGCTCAAGGCATGCTCTACAATGCATCGGATTGAACAGTCAGCATATCAGAGTTAAATTATGCCATGGTAACAAAACCTCCCAGATCTTGGTGACTTAGATTATTTTCACTCATATTATGTGTCCACTGAGAGTGGGTGGAGTTGAGGGGTAGAGATTTCTTTTTTTATACACTTAAGCAGCAACCAAGCCTAAGAGAGCCTCTTGTTTTGTAACTTAACATTTGTGATATGCGGCAGGGGGAGAAGGTAACTAGAGTGTTGTTCACTAGCTCTTGTGTATTTGGAGCTGTGCCAATTCTCCCAGC
This sequence comes from Thryonomys swinderianus, assembly GCA_004025085.1. Classification (NCBI taxonomy): domain Eukaryota; kingdom Metazoa; phylum Chordata; class Mammalia; order Rodentia; family Thryonomyidae; genus Thryonomys; species Thryonomys swinderianus. The sequence continues at coordinate 11,692 of PVIC010025420.1, forward strand.
CACTTATTACCCAGAACTAATTACTTGACTCTACCTTCAACAATCCTGGGAAATGTGGAGAAGTGGTAGCATGTTGGATAAGTACCAGTATCTTTGCTGCAGGGACACTCTCAGCATTTAAAGGTAAGGACACAGAGAGTAATATACCATGCAAACGATTACACAAGTCTGCCCAATGAAGAACTATTCAGTTTAGAATTTCTGTAATAACCCACTTGAGAAATACTGTTCTTGGGCACATCCTTACGAGTGCATTTACTGGGCTCTTTGGCATAAACATATTGACTTTAACAAGATGATATCAAGGTTGTCATATCACTTTACACTCACACTAGTGTATAAGTATCCTTGTTTTTGTCTTCATTTTATTGAAGTATTCATGAAAATAAATTGTATATTTTGGTAAGTTTGGTAACTATAAATCGCCACGAATACATGTTAATAGCAATACACACCCATTAAACAGTCAACACAAACAGAAGTGAATATGTTCTACAGTCTCAAAAATTTCCTCATGCTGTTTTGTATTCCTTTTCTCCCACTGCTTCTCACTAATCTCCATTTCCAAGTAACTACTTGTCTGATTTATGCCAGTATAGATTAATTTAAATAGCATTAAAATGTTTTCACTTCATTGTATAGAAATGTAGTTAATCTTGTAATATTCATCTTGTATATTTTAGTATTTTAATATTAAATCTTTTAATATTCATCCAGTTACCTTGTTACATTTTCTGATGTACTCTAATGCCCACAGATTCCCTGGAATTTCCTTTTACAGCTGCTTTCTTCCCCCTTTTTTTTTTCCATCTTTTTTTTTGGTCTTTGTATATAGTAGTATGTTGAATAAAAACAGACATTTGTCTTAGTGATGATGTTAAAAAGTAGTATCTTGCCAGGTGCGGAACACACCCAAAACCCCAATAAATAGAAGGCTGAGGCAGGAGGATTGCAGTGGATTCAAGGTCAGTCAGGGTTAGGAAGTGAGTTCAAGGTCACTCTGCACTATATAGTGGGAGCCTGTCTAAAACAAACAAAAATGAAAAAAATGAAATATATAAAGACTGATATATCTCATCATTAATATTGATATTTGCCTGAAATGTTCAGTAAATTTCTTTGAATTACTTGTATACTTAGTTGGTTAAAAGATTTTATATCAGTGATGAATAGATAGCAAATGTTGCCCATTGTTTTTTCTGTAATTGTTAGAATGATCATGTAGTTAGTTCACTTCTTTAATTGGTTAATAGGACTACTGGTTACCAATGTTAAACTACCTTTCCTAGTGCTTGCTTTGGCAGCACATATACCAATGTTAAACCACCTTTCCTTATCTAAAGTAAATTCAACTTGTTCTCAGTATTTTTTGTGTGTGTTGCTGGGTTCTATTGCTGTTGCTACGGTTCTGCATATTTTAAGCTAAGTCTTCATGATTGAGATTGCCAGTGATTTTTCATTCTGCCACTATTCTGCTCTAGTTTTAATTATTTTGGCCCTGTAGAGTGGGCTAATGTGTTTTCTTCATCTTTTGTTTGGTGAATGTTTCCACAAATTTGAAATGAGCTTTTGGGCCTGATTTTTTTTCTTTCTGAAAAATAATTCAGTTCCCTAAATTGTATAAGATTGTTTAGGCCCCCTCCTCTTTTGATTTAGTGTTGGTAAAACATCTTTGCTAAGAGTTCGCTACAAAATTATAATCTCTTCAAACTTTTGAATCTGTAAGTATGGCCCCTTTTTTGTTATAAATATCTTCTTTCTTTTTCTTGATAGAACTATTACTCAAAAAGATCATCATTCTCCCCATTCTCCAGGGAGAGGTCCCCCTGTCAAAGAGAGTTAACCAGAGAGGTAACCAAAGATGAGTTTATATATTTAGTGGCCAAAGAATGGAGTAGTGTCTTAGCTCACAAATCAACCTGTTTACTCACTTAGGGTTGACAGGTAGATACAGATTAGAATAAATGAAGGGAAAGTGTAGGTTACGGAAAATATTCATTTCTTTTCCTAGAATGGGTGGGCATTTCTTGGAATTATGGTACCACTTCTTTTTTTGCCTTTTATGGTTTGATGATTTTTTTTTTTTTTTTTGAGACAGGGTCTCCTTTTGTAGTTCAGGCCGGCCCTGAGCTCATTATGTCGCCCAGGCAAGCCTCGAACTCAGCAATCCTCCTGCCTCTGCCACCCAAGTGCTGGGATTACAGGCATGAGCCACCATGCCTGGCACTGTGGTATGTGGTACTGATTGCCAGTGGGCGTGAGTCACCACCCCTGGTATTATTGTATGTGGTTCCTGGGGATTGAACCAGGGACATTGCGCTTGCTAGGCAGGTGCTGGAACCACTGAGCTAAATCTCTGACCCTGATGATTCTTATTAAGGTGGCTGGTGGGTATGTCATTTAGCATGGAAAGTAGACTGTAATGCAGTCAGAAGTTGTGTAGCAGTACATTGCCAGCCATTTTAGATCCAACTGGTTATTGGATACTTACCTGAAGAACTTTTGAGCTCCTGAAAGGTAAACAAGGTTAGGGTTGGGTAGGAATTCACTTAGGCAGTACACTGAGTAAGACAGTTTGACAGAGGATTTATCAACTTCATTAGTCCCCTTCCCTCCCTTCTCATCTTTTATACTGAGAATTAAACTGTGAACCTTGTGCTTGCAAGGCAGTGCCAGAACCTCATCCCTGGACCAATTCTAGGAGTTTTTAGAGTATGAGATTTTCTTTAGTGTGTGAGATGTTTAGAAATCTACAGTTTAAAAGCATGTCATTTAAAAGAATGTTATTCATTTTTCTAAATGTACATGGATTTTAAATTGATTGAGTTTTAATTTAATGGCTGTTTGGTCTGAGAACATAGTGAGAAATAGCTGTAATAAACCTTACTATAAAATCATGTTGTGTTGCACGTGACATGATTTGTGATCATTGTCATGAAGGAAACGTAAATTTGTTATGTTATTATCATTTGGCATTTTCTCCATGTGAAGGAGTTACTAGGAGTGGAAATTTGATTATTTTGAGTATTTAACTCTGTTATTAGGGCATGAAAGTTCTTATGTAGAATTTTACATCGTTACTCTCAATTTCACATTAAATTTTTTAAAACTTCTGTAACAAACTTGAAGACCTCTTTTTAAACACAGCTGTAGTTCAGAGCAATGAAAAATTTCCCTTAGGGTAAGTCCTTCCTCAGAGGGAAGAACTGCAGTATCTTATTGTGAAGTACAGAATTAAAAAATAGTCTGTATTATTTTTAAAGACCAAGAACAGAATTTTACTGGGCTGGGAAAATCTAATTAAGATAAAACCCTCTTTTATTTTCTTCATACTCAAATTGTTGATGAGATGCAGGAACCTAGTTATTTTAAATTAGAGGAATATATATGAGGAAAGAAGCAAATCTGTATATAGACTCACCAATCCTGGTGAAATGTGAAACGTGTCAGTAGTTCTGTTGTCTGACTTGTCTTTGCTTTTTTTCACAGGTAGAAGAAGTGAAAAAGCACCAGCACTGTTTAGCCTTTAGCTCCTCTGGACCCCAAAGTCAGACTTACTATATTTGCTTTGATACTTTCACAGAATATTTAAGGTGGTTACGGCAAGTTTCTAAGGTAAGCATTTATTCAGTGGTCTGTTCACTTTCTAGCTGGCTGCAAAGTTGCTTTTTGCTTTACCAATTTCAGAACACTACAGTTATATACACATATTTTTTGTCAGCAACTACTAGGGGTTAGCAGTTTTTAAAAAATAATTTTCACTGTGGCTCATGCCTGTAATCCCAGCACTCGGGAGGCAGAGACAGGCGGATTGCTGAGTTCAATGCTTGCCTGGGCTACATAGTGAGCTCAGAGCCAGCCTGAACTACAAAAGCGAGACCCTGTCTCAAAAAAACAAACAAACAAAATTTTCACTGGAAAATAGCTTTTAAATATGGTTTTGTATTTGCCACTTCTTAATTAAAATTGAGTCAGGCATCACTATTTTAGTATTCTAGAGTGAAAAATTCATATTGAGAAATTTTAAGGACTAACCCAGGGCAAGGCAATTATAAATCACAGAATACCCAAAGAATTGTTACAAATTCTTTCTCTTCTTCTGACAATATTTTCATATGAACAGTCTAATCCTATGCCATCTTTTACCTTCATTCTGATTTTTGTAGTTTATTTTTTTAAATGATCTTATTTGATCATTTGATTTTATAGTTTATTTTTTAAAATGATCTTTATTTGATCATTTTATAGTCTCCTGATTATATAAGATGATCATGTCCCGTGAAATAATACATCTTTGGATGTGTAGAAACCAGACTAACATTATACATAAAGATGAATGCATGCTGTTTTCAGCTATTGTGTGAGAAGATGTTTTCACATCTCATTTGTTATGCGTAAAGGGATGGGGTGGATTCCAATGTTTAATGCCTTGGTTTGGGGCATATTTCTGAAATGATGAGATCTCTAGGGTACAGGAACAACACAATAGAATTGACTTTTTTGTATTTTTTAATTTACTATTAAATTTGTTATTCAAGTTAAGTATGATTCACACTGCTTTGTGATGTAATTGTCAAGTGATTGAGTATAATAACTTTGTAAAACAGTTGATAGAAAAGTAGAGAGTAATGGCTAGAATGTCTTTTTACAATACTGGCTACATCTGAATTATTAGATTGTGAACTGTTCTCTGATGATGAGCTGTTATTTAGGAACATTATTTTCTCCTTCTAGAGAAGAGACATGGTCGGGTTTTGGATGATAGTCTTTAGTTTCTCTTAATAGGCAAATGGATGCTTCAGTGCAGTGGTGACAAACCTTTTAGAGACTGAGGACCCAAACTACAACCCAAACCCACTTATTTATCTAAAAATCACAATACTGTAAACCTGAATGCTTGGCTTCTAGGACGAGCTGGCTTGTGTGCTGACTGCGGGTTCTGCGTGCCCACTGGAGCACATGTGCCATCTGTTTGTCACCACTGCTCTAATATATAGAGCAGATGAAAAAGGAAAGACTAGACCTTTTCTGCAGTCTTGCATGTGGAATTAATGTGATAGAAGATATATCTGTATAGTTTTAAAATTACTCTTGTGGTTGTAAATAATGAGGATATAAATATTAAATAACATGCGTGCGTATTTAAGTGTTTGCTTTTGTGTATATTTATGTGTATATCTAGTTGCTTGTATAGGTTTTAATTAAATCCACTGTTGACATTCTGCTTTATGCAGAATAAAGTGTCAAAACATTGGGAAAGTATAGCAGATTTCTTGCTATGCAAAGATACTGATTTTTCAATAAAATCATACTTATCTTGGACTAATTTATATTTACAGAAAAGTTATAGAGTTGCCATACGTATTTCATTCAGTTATCCAAACATCACCATTACACATTTTTTCAGTATTAAGAAACACAACATTACTAGTACATTTCTGTAAGCTTTAGGCCGCATGTGCATGTTAGTAGGTGCTTGTTCCATAGTTGCCTGTGTACTGCAGGATGTCACCTAAGGTATGTTTGGTAGTGTCTCCCTTGTTCTCTCTGGACTGTCAGTTTTTCTATTTTTCATGACTTTAACAGTTTTCAGAAATACTGGTGAGGAATTATTTTAAAAATCCAATATGGAGATGGTAGTTATGCATTTTAAAACAGCTGCTTTACCTTTTTTTTGTTTTTTGGTTTTTTTTTTTTTTAAGATACTGAGAGTTGCACCCAGTGTCTTCTGCATCCTAGGGAAACAGTCTACCCTTGAGCTCTATATCCTCAGATAATTAAAAACAACAACAACAAATCAGAGTTGTAAATTCCTAAACACAGATGAGTTGTAAATAAAAGTATATGTAAATTATTAAGCAAACCATAGGAGATTATTTAGCTGAAATAATAATAAAAAGATTGCTTATGGGCCAGAGATTTAGCTCAGTGGTTCCCGAGCCTGCCTTGCAAGTGCAAGGTCCTGGGTTCCATCCCTGGTAACCACATACAGTGCTGGGCATGGTGGCTCACCTGTAATTCAGCACTATAATCCCAGCACTTAGGAGGCAGAGGCAGGAGGATTGCTAAGGCTTGCCTGGGCTACATAGTGATCTCAGGGCCAGCCTTAACTACAAAGCAAGACCCTGTCTCAAAAAAAAAAAAAAAAAGATTGTTTAGTATGTTAACTGGTAGGTTACTATTTCAAATCTAGTAAGCATTTACTAAATGTTTCTCTTTGTCAAGTCTGCATTTTATGCACTGGGGCTATAACAAAGAACAAGTCCAATTCCTGATTCTTGGTAGGGCTTACAGTGGAGGAGAGAGACTATAAATAAGTAAATAGACAAACAAGAACATAGGGTAGCAATTAATTGGACTGTATATTACAAGGTTATATGACAGAGAATAGTGCAGGAAGGATAATGTCAAGGTGGGGCTGTTTAAACTGATACTTTAGTGAAAGAAGTATGTGATTATTTGAAGATCTGGTTGGAGGACCTTTACAGGCTGAGGGTAAAGATGGTGTGAAGGCCTTACAAACGCAATGAGCCTGTGTTGTAGGTTCAGAAATAAGATAGACAGTGTTCTTGTGTTACAGAAGAGGGTAAAAGGTGTAGGTTTTATTTAATATAATGACAAACCATTGAAGAGCTTATTGTTGAATGTTACATGGTTACTAATATGTGGTAGCTAAATTGTAGAGGACAGACATAGAAGCAGAAAGACCCAAACTATAAGACTTTTGTGGTTAGTGCAGGCAAGAAATGAGCGCAGCTTTGGCATGGAAGGAGAGAGACATGCACAGGTATTTTGAGATGTGCTTGCAGATTGACAGGTTCACTGATAAATTACATATGAGATGTGAGGAAAGGGGAGAGATAAAGAAAAGCCTTTTCAATTCTAACTTTGAATTACTGGCCAGAGTATAGCCTCAGTTAGAAACACTAGCACTATACTTGGTGTTTTTGCATTTTTAAAGTAATGGTAAGATGCAATTTGGGGTTCAGAGAGCTTCTCTTCCAACAAGGAATAAAGGCAAAATACAAGAAGTAAGCTGTCTCTTAAGTTGGGCAAGAAAATGTAGATTTTTGACTTGGAGGTAATTGTAAATGTAAATGTTAGTTTGGCTAATAGGTCATCTCTGTGGTCCACTAATAAAGTGTATCTATAATAAGCTTGTCTTATTACTTGAATCATGAACACATTTACATGCCACACCTCTTCAGTAGGAGATGGTGGAAGATGGTGGAAGACAGTGAAAAAATTGTTGAATGGGAGATATGATGACAGCAGGACGGGGGCAGATGCATTTTTGCTACTAACTGTTGTATTTTCATTGGAAATTGTTTGGTATCTACATGTTAAAATGTAATACTGCTATGTGTAGGTGGTTCATATCCAAAGATATATACAACAACATGTACATATATAGTGTACATTCTGTACTTACAATTGCAACTATTTCTAGGAGGAGGGATTTTACTTTGTCTTAGATTATTCTTAATTAAATTAATTGGAATTAGAATTTTAGCCCCTCTTTAGAAAGGCTTTGAGTGTTTGGAGAAGCTATATAGTAGAAGGGTAAAGAGTTTGAGTAAAATAAGGCAGAGGCAGAAGGATTGCTGTGAGTTCAAGACTAGCCTGAAGTAGAAAGTAAGACCTTGTCTCAAAAACCAAAAACTAAACAGTAAGCAAAGAGAACTTGAGTAAAGTAAGGTAGCCATGGGTTCTGTTATTTACTGGTTAATATGGCTGCATCTAAGTTTTCAGATTTTAAGCTTTTTCATCTGAAAAGGAGTAATAAAAATGCTTACCAAGTAGGCTTTTTATGCAATAGTGATGTAATAATGGACTGACACTACCCCATAGTAAGAAAGTGAGTAGTGTGTTTGACTGACTCAAGAAATATAGTTTTGACAGTCATTCTTGCCAATCATTTATTGTTCAGACAACCCTTTAAAATAGTAACTTTTTATGGGTATTTTCTGTAAATAAGGCCACACATGTGTTAGTTTATCTGAGCAGGCTTCTGCTGCTCTTACCAGGCCCAGCAACTTTTAAGGAAAGTAACATTTTCTCCTGAAAAGACAGGGAGGAATATCGGAAGATAAATTATTTCAGTAGATACAGATTTTAAATTTGTCTTTCCTTTTTCCAATCTTAGAAACCAGATAGACATATCTCTCAAAAGTTTGTAGAAGGGGTACTTAGTGGTGGAGCCCTTGCCTTAATGTGTAAGGTCCTGATTGCCATCCCAACACTGCAAAATAAAGTAAAAGTTATAGTAGTTTATGAGTTAAAGAGCAAATGAGCTGTACAGGGTTGACTAAAGAGTGAGGGAATTCCCCATTTGTGTAGAAATTTTGTGTACAAATATGAGCACATTTTTCTTTGATTTTAGGATGTTATGGGTGAAAACTATCTTTTCCAGGTTCAGTTGGGGCTGCTGAACAGAGGGGGAAAGTTTTGATCTGTTGTGCAGTATAAGGTTGCAGGAAATACAAAGTAAATACAGCTGATTGTTACACACTCGTTCTACTTCCAGTCTCCTCTTCCAGTTGTCATTTACTTTTCCTTATATACAGATACTTAGGAAATTAAACAATTTAGTCATATATAAGGTTACTGTGGAAACTATGTTTCTTCATATCAAGAATATTCTATATTCATAGAATATATTCTGATATTTAAATAAAGATTCATTTTAATAAAGATCTGAAAAAAACATCAGAAATATAAAAGAAAATCTGTTTCTAATTTTTAATGCCACCTGCACTACAGCAGTAGAAGACACAACCAAACTCCAATTATTTGTAGCCAAAATGAGTTTAAGTAATATAAAAGAAAGTTCTTTGTTTTCCTTATGTTCTTTTGAACATTAGCTAAAAAGAAGTGTTATACTTTGTTTTATTTTGTTTGGGAAAAATTTATAAAAGTTTATTAATTTGGTATATACTTTAAAGTAGGCTTATTTTTAGGCTGAATCATAGCACTTAAAATTGTTTGTCAAAATAATGCCCAGGATAGTCCTTGTAGACTTTTTATGTTGGGCGTGTGTTACCAGTAGATATTGCGGAGGAGGTCCTTTGGGAGGCTTATGATACTGGCTTTGAAGTCATCCCTAAAATATTTTAGCATGCAGCATGCTTTAAAAATTCAGCAAATATCCCACCATATGCAGTGTAAAGAGGGTTCTGTGTAATAAGTGCAGGTGCACGTGTATAGCATGTTTTCAGAGTGATTGAAGCAGGGTGGGAAGTACAGAGGCTCAGGGCTGTAGTTCAGGGGTAAACAGAATTGCAGAACAGTGCCCAGCAGGTGGGTGGGTGCCATTATGAAAATGATGACCTCACCATTCATTTTGGCGATCTAATTTTTAAAATGTGTTCTCTTTAGGCTGGTTGATGGATCTATGAATTCTATTTTCAAAATTAACCTTCATGTGAAACTATTCGGACTTTTATAAATTTGTCAGTTTTATAATGCCATACTAATCCTGTTGTAAAATCTGCTTATTTCATAGAACATTAAAAGTGGGTTCAGATTATTGATGTTTAACTTTTTAATACGGAGAAAATATTCTGAAGTAGAAATAGCATTTTAATACTAAAGTATGCACACGTGACCTAACTTCACACTTTTTGGATCACAGTCAGACACATTAGATCTATACACTCACCTCTGTGCCTCTGTGATGCCACAAACTTCAGACATCTGTTGTTGCACCTACAAGTATTTTTGTGTGTTTTTCTAGACAAGGATGATTATTATTATTATTATATATATTTTTTTGAGACAGGGTCTCGCTTTGTAGTTCAGGCTGGCCCTGAGCTCACTATGTAACCCAGGCAAGCCTCGAACTCAGCAATCCTCCTGTCTCTGCCTCCCGAGTGCTGGGATTACAGGCATGAGCCACCATGCCCAGTGGCGATTATTATTATTATTATTATTATTATTATTATTATTATTTGGGTTTTTTTTTGCTTTTTGGAGACAGGGTCTTGCTTTGTAGTTCAGGCTGGCCCTGAGCTCACTTATGGTGCCCAGGCAAGCCGCCGCGAACTCAGCAATCCTCCCGTCTCTGCCTCCCGAGTGCTGGGATTACAGGCGTGAGCCACCACGCCCAGCATTATATGTGGTAACCGGGGATCGAACTCAGGTCCTTACACTTGCGAGGCAGGCGCCGGAACCACTGAGCTAACCCTCCGGCCCGATTATTATTATTTTTAATAGAATTCTTTATTGGTACATTTTATTTATTTATTTATTTGTTTGTTTGTTTGTTTATTTATTTATTTATTTATTTATTTATTTATTGCATTCTTTATTGGTACAATTTGCATACATCACACAATCACACATAACATTAGGGAATTTGTACCAATATATGACACAGTCAATTCTCATTTTTACCCATATTCCCACCCACACCTCCCCACCTCCTATATACATGCTCTTTTATTTTCTTTCTGAATCATATTTATTGCTTTCCCTCATTACATCCCCACACCAAACTTCCTTTGGAAATTTCCCATTCTAAAAAGACTGTCATACTACTAGAGCTCATTTGCATCTACCAGTGCTCATTCCAACGAGAAGATCCGGTATTTGCCTATCTGTTCTGTATTGATTTCACTCATTAGCATGTCCTCCAGGTGCATCCATTTGCACACAAATGAATCAATCCTCTCATTCTTTATGGCAAAGTAATACTCCATTTTATTAAAAAAAAAACATCTTCTTTATCAAGTCTCCAGTTCATGGGCATTTGGGTTGTTTCCAAGACTGAGCTATCATGAACTGAGCTGCTGTGAACAAGGGTATACATCTGTCTTCCAATGTGATTTTCTAAGTTCTTTTGGGTATATTCTTAGCAGGGGTATGGCAGCGTCAAATGGGACCCCTAGTCCTAGTTTTCTGAGAAATCTCCACACAGATCTCCACAATGGTTGCACAAGTCTGCAATCCCACCAACAGTGGAGAAGGGTTCCTTTCTCCCCACAGCCTCGCCAGCATTTATTGTTGGTTGATTTTATAATAGCGACCATTCTTTGTGGAGTGAGATGAAATCTCAGTGTTGTTTATGTTTGCATCTCTCAAATGACCAGTGATGTTGGACATTTCTTCATGTTTCTTGGCTGCTTTGACTTCTGCCTCTGAGAAGTGTCTGTTCATTTCAGATGCTCATTTTTGAATTGGGTCTTTAAACTTGGCAAGGCTGATCTGTTTAAGTTCTGTATATATTGTAGATAATAGCCCTTTGTCTGATAAACAGCTAGTAAATATTTTTTCCCATGTTGTTGGTGGTCTTTTGGCAGTGTCATTGACTTCTTTTGCTGTGCAAAAGCTTTTCAGTAGGATGAGATCCCATTTGTTGATTCTTTCTGCTAGTTCTTGTGCTAGGGAGGTTTTATTCATAAAGTCTCTGCCTAAGCCAATGTCTCCAAGAGTTTTACCGAGCCTGTTTACCAGCAGGCTTATTGTTTCTGTTTTAATGTTTAAGTCTTGTACCCACTGTGAGTTTAGTTTTGTGCATGGTGAAAGAGATAGGTCTAGCTTTAGCTTTTGGCAAGTTGAAGCCCAATTTTTCCAGCACCGTTTATTAAAGAGGCTATCTTTCCTCCATTGAGGATGTGTGGCTCCTTTGTCAAAGATAAGGTGGCTTAGTGTATCTGGGCTTGTTTCTGCACCTTCTAATCTATTCCACTGTTCCTTGGGTCTGTTACTTTGCCAGTACCATGCAGTTTTTATCACAGTGGCTTTATAGTAGAGTTTTAAATTGGGGATTGTAATACTCCCTGCCATGTCGTGGTTGCTTAGAATTGCTTTTGCTATTCTAGGTTTCTTGTGGTTCCAGATGAATTTTTGTATTATTTTCTCTAGCGCTGTGAAGTATACCACTGGGATTTCAATTGGAATTGCATTGAATCTGTATAGTAGTTGTGGAAGTATAGCCATTTTTGACGATGTTGGTTCTCCGTACTCAGGAACAAGGGATATCTTTCCACTTTCTGATTTCCTTTTCTAACTTGTTTTTCAGAGTCCTATAGTTTTCAGAGTAGAGGTCTTTCACTTCCTTTGTTAGGTTGATTCCTAGGTATTTCATTTTTCTGGTGCTACTGTGAAAGGGATTGCCTCCCCAATTTCTCTTTCAGTGAGTCTGTTGTTTGTGTAGACAAAGGCTGTTGATTTTTGAGCATTAACCCTGTATCCAGCAACACTACTAAATCTGGTAATTAAGTCTAGCAGTCTTTTGATTGAGTTTTTAGGATCCTCTGAGTATCATATCATCAGTAAATAATGACAGTTTAACTTCTTCCTTTCCTATCTCTATTCCTTTTATATCTTTGTCCTGCCTGATTGCAATGGCTAATGTTTCCAGCACTATATTGAACAAGAGTGGAGACAACAGGCATCCTTGTCTTGTTCCTGATCTTAGTGTAAAAGGTTTCAGTTTTTGCCTATTAAGTATGATGCTGGCTGTTCGTTTCTCATAAATAGCTTGTATTAAATTGAGATAAAGTCCATCGATTCCAATTCTCTGTAGGGTTTTGACCATAAATGGGTGTTGGATTTTGTCAAATGCTTTTTCTGCATCTATTAAGATAATCATATGGTTTTTGTCCTTGAGTCTGTTAATACAGTATATTACATTGATTGATTTACATATGTTGAACCAGCCTTACATCCCTGGGATAAATCCGACTTGATCAGGGTGTATGATTTTCTTGATAACTCTCTGTATTCTGTTTGCAAGTATCTTATTGAGGATTTTTGCATCAATGTTCATTAGAGAGATTGGCCTGTAGTTTTCTTTTTTGGTGGGATCTTTCCCTGCCTTTGGAATCAAGGTGATGATTGCTTCAAGGAATGATTTGGGGAGTACTGCTTCCCTTTCGATTTCTTTAAAGAGATTGAGAAGTACTGGTATTAACTCTTCTTTAAAAGTTTTGTAGAATTCAGCAGTGAAGCCATCAGGACCAGAGCTTTTCTTTGTTGGTAAGTTTTTTATTATATTTTCAATTTCCCAGATTGATATTGGATTGTTTAACATTTTTATATCCTCTTCATTCAGCTTTGGAAGTTCATATGAGTCTAGGAATCTATCCATTTCTTCTAGATTTTCCATCTTCTTGGAGTATAGATTTTCAAAGTACATGTTTATTATCCTTTGGCCTTCTTCTGGATCTATGCTGATTTCCCCATTTTCACTCCTTATAGCATGGATTTGAGCCTTTTCCTTCCTTTGTTTGATAAGGTTAGCTAAGGGTGTATTGATCTTATTTATCCTTTCAAAGAACCAACTCTTTGATTCATTGATTCTTTGTATTGTTCTCTTTGTGTTCATTGCATTAATTTCTGCTCTGATCCTTATAATTTCCTCTCTAGTATGTGCTTTGGGTTTGTTTTGCTCCTCTTTTTCTAATTGTCTGAGGTTCATAATTAAATTATTTCAGTTTGCTCTATTTTCCGAGTGTATACATTCACTGCTATGAATTTCCCTTGCAGAACTGCTTTCACTGTGTCCCATAAATTCCTATATGTTGTGCTGGGGTTGTCGTTCAGTTGTAGAAACTGTTTAATTTCTTCTAGGGCCCATTGGTTGGTTAACAGAGTGTTGTTCAATTTCCATGTGTTTGTGAGGATCTTGGAATTTCTTCTGCTATTCAGCTCCAGTTTCAAGGCACTATGGTCTGATAGTATGCAGGGGATAACTTTGATTCCTTTGCATCTACTTAAGCTTGTTCTATGGACTAGAATGTGATCTATTTTGGAGAATGATCCATGAGCA
>PVIC010025421.1:0-25285 GCA_004025085.1 Thryonomys swinderianus
TTCTTTTGTCCCCACCTGCTCCTTTGGTTTTTTTTTTTTTTTTTGAGACCGGGTCTCGCTTGTAGTTCAGGCTGGCCCTGAGCTCACTATGTAGCCCAGGCAAGCCTCGAACTCAGCAATCCTGTCTCTGACTCCAGAGTGCTGGGGTTATAGGCGTGAGCCACCACGCCCGGCACTGTGGTATGTGGTACTGATTGCTGGTGGGTGTGAGTCTCTACACCCAGCACTGTATGTGGTTACCGGGGATCGAACTCAGGACCCTGGGCTTTCGAGGCAGGCGCTGGAACCACTGAGCTAACCCTCTGGCCCTGTTTTTTGTTTTTTTGTTTTATTTTGTTTTTGAGACAGGGTCTCGCTTTGAAGTTCAGGCTGGCACTGAGCTCACTATGCAGCCCAGACAAGCCTCGAACTCAGCAATCCTCCTGTCTCTGCCTCCCGAGTGCTGGGATTACAGGTGTGAGCCACCACGCCCGGCCCCTGTTTTTTGTTTTGAGACAGTCTTGCTATATAGTTCAGGCTGAGTTTGAATTACTGTGTAGCCCAGGGTGGCCTTAGTTCAGGCTGAGTTTGAATTACTGTGTAGCCCAGGGTGGCCTTTAATTACAAATGCTGAGATTATAGGCATGGCTGCCACACCTGGCTGGCTAAGGGTTTAACCTTTGTTAACCTCTCTTTGGAATATTGACACCATTTTCTTCCTGCTGTGACCCTGGCAACTCACAAACTGCATGTGCACAGTCTACTACCAGCAGTGACTTCCTAATTATACGGTTTGTCTGAAGACAATCTAACTCTTGTAGGCTTAAAAGCACAATGCTTGGGGCCGGAGATTTAGCTCAGTGGTTCGGCGCCTGCCTCACAAGGGCAAGGTCCTAAATTCGATCCGGTGACCATATACAATGCTGGGCGTGGTGAGTCACAGCCCCCCAGTGATCAGTACCACATACCACAGTGCTGGGCGTGGTGGCTCACGCCTGTAATCCCAGCACTCGGGAGGCAGAGACAGGAGGATTGCTGAGTTCAAGGCTTGCCTGGGCTACATAGTGAGCTCAGGGCCAGCCTGAACTACAAAGCGAGACCCCGGTCTCAAAAAAAAAAGCACAATGCTTGTAACTTGACAGGGTGGGGCGCACCTGTAATTCCAGCCCTGGGGAGGTTAGGGCAGGAAGTTGGCTGCAAGTTCAAGGCCAATTCGGGGTACACTAGTTTCAAGTCTAAACTCTATAGGGAGACCTCTTCTCAGAAGAAAACAGAAGGGCGTGGCACTTGAAAGGGGGAGTAGCAGACACGGGGGATCCTCTAAATGCTAGCTGAGAACTCCTGTTGAGAACCTACTTTTATGCCAGCAGCAGTGTGCCCCGGGAAGGGAGAGATGGAATAATGGATGCAGTCTCTGTTTCTGGTGCCCATGACAGGTCTAAAAGGGAGTTGTCTTTATTACTTTCCTCACTGCTGAGACATACCAATATGCACATTTTAAATGAGGAAAGGTTTATTTTAGCTCCCAGTTTGCAAAGGTGTCAGGCCATAGTCGGCTGGTTTTAAGGCAGGGTGGTGCAGCAGAGAAAGAGCTCACCCATGGCAGGGAGGAAGCAGTAAATGCTCCAGGAAGGAGAGATATACACAGATACATATAGAGAGATCTAGACCTATATATAGATTTCTATATATATCCAAGCTATGCCCACAATGACACACCTCCCACCACCCTTCATCTCCCAGGATCATACCCAGATATAAACCCATCAGTAGACTAATCCTGTATTTCATACCCATGACCTGGTCACCTGTGGATGGGCTGGAAATAGTGAACCCACAGGGGCTAGTACCATCCCCTAGGACTGCTACCTGAGGGGAACTCATACTGACTCCAAGAACAAGGTGCAAAGTGGGGACAGGAGTCCAGAGAATAGGTACAAGAAGTCTGTGAGGGGGCTGGAGGGTTAGCTCAGTGGTTCCGGCGCCTGCCTAGCAAGCACAAGGTCCTGAGTTCGATCCCCGGTTACCACATATAATGCTGGGCGTGGTGGCTCACGCCTGTAATCCCAGCACTCGGGAGGCAGAGACGGGAGGATTGCTGAGTTCGCGGCGGCTTGCCTGGGCACCACAGTGAGCTCAGGGCCAGCCTGAACTACAAAGCAAGACCCTGTCTCAAAAGCAAAAAAAAAAAAAAAAGAAGTCTGTGAGGACATTTAGCTATAAGTCACAAGAGGCCTCTGGGGAAGAATTTGTACTTCTTTATTACTATCTGGTATCTGTACTTCCTGCTTTTTTGTTTGTTTTTTTGAGACAGGATCTCACTCTGTAGTTTAGGCTGGCCCTGAACTTACTATGTATCCCAGGTTGGCCTCAAACTCACAGCAATCCTCCAGCCTCTGCCTCCCAAGTGCTGGGATGATAGGCGTGAGCCACCTGCTCAGGTATACTTCCTACCTTTGATCCTGATTGAATGATACTGGATGCTAAGGCAGCTCTGTTGCAAATGTGAAGCCCTAAACTAGGAGGCAAAAGTGATTCAGGGCGAGAGAGAGGAAGAGGCCAGGACCATAATGGTGTAACTGAGGCACAAATGTCTGTACAATCTGAACTCCTGTAAATCAGGCATTTGTTACTGGGAATGGAAGCCTTTACTATGATACAAGCTGGAAGGACAGGAAATTCCACAAAGGACAGAGCCCCAAGATAGTCTCATGGGTCTGGGAAAGCTTGCCTTGGGGCCCTAGGGTAGTCTGTGGGCTTGGAAGGAGCCTCTAGGCAGGCGTCAGGCCTACCCACTGAAGAGGGAGGAAGCTTTGAGAAGCACACAGTACTGGACGTATCCTCAAATACTATGAACAGGAATTTCATTTGGGGAAAAAGATTCCTGGGCTTAAATGTCTTAATGCAACAAGATCCTGCCTGGCGCCCCCCCATTCCTCCTACCTCATCTCCTGGCCTCCCTCTTGCTCACCCCATCCATCCTGGGTTTGGTGCTGTTCAAGTGCACCATGAGTGATCGCCCCCAGGACCTTTGCTTTTCAAAGCCCTCTAAGCCTCAGCTCAACTGTCCCCTAGTAAGGCCTTTTGTGACCCTTCAACTCATATAGGGAGTCCCCCACCCAGTTACCCAGCTGTGGCTCTAATCCCCGTGTCTGTGCTGCTCTCCAGGTGAGTCCACAATGGCGGAAGCTTTTCCTGAACCCGTCCCTTACTCTCCCTGAGGTGCAGAACAGTGCGGACCCCTGGGGCTGGGAGGAGTTTCTGAACAACTGCATGACTGGTCCTGATGTGTGTCACATTATGACAGCAGAGAACTACATCCTCGCATTGAAGCATCTAGCTCTGCTACTGGCAAACTTAAGTTTGAGGCTCAGCTCAGGGACCCTGGCCAGAAAGTGTCTCTCAGCCTGTTTCTGGTGGTCCATGACCACAAGGGGGGGCACACCTCACATGGGGGAAGACTATGCTTTAGAAGAGGTCCATGCCTCCTGGCTCTTTTTTGGAGGGGTTCTGGCTTCTTTCCTATAGGAACATGGAGCGGCACAGGCATATGTGATCAGGAGCAGCAGACACACCTTGTAGCCAGCTGCTGCTGCATGGGCAGCTGGTACCAAAGCTGGCAGCTCACGGGATAAAAGCTGAGCCAGCCCTGCTGCTGGGGGGACCTAGGGCTTCTGCTGGGGTTGTCTGGGGGTTGAGCCTGTTTCCCCTGTTGCAATCAGCCTGCCCTGACAAGCCTGAACCTTACAGGAACCCTGCTGGCCCAAGCACAGAAGCCAGGGTAGTAGCAATGCAGGTGCTGGTGGCCATGAGTGGGTACAGGTGGTGACAGCAAGACCACGGGCTTCAGGGGATCAGCAGGGGCTCAGCTGGACACTCCTGGGGAAGGACCACACATGGCCGGCCTGCAGTAGCTCAGGAGAGGCCATTATTGCTGGTTCTACTCTCTGTTCCCAAAGTCCCAGGACAGGGCCTGGCATGGAGTGAACGTGAGTCCTTGCGCCAGTCCCCCCAGGCATGTCCTCTACCCTGCCTCCTTGTATCCATCTGAAGGGCCTTGTAGATGGGCAGGATGAGCATCAGAAACTAACGTGCCAAGGTGTCAGTTTATTTCCTTAAAATACCCATTTCTTCAGTCCCCCCGTGCCTTCCTGTGCACAGCCTGCACCAGCAGCTCCGAGTAGTGTTCCAGCAGGGCATGGAGGTCTGGATTGGCCAAGGAGCACAGGGGAGGTGGAGTTGCGGGACCCAGGCAAGGCAGGCTCTGGGAAAGGGGCATGTCAGTCCCAGTCAGCAAGTCGTTGGCTTCTAGCTCGCTGTAGATCCACAGGAAGGTGGAAGTCAGCTCTGCCTGTGCCTGCTGCTGCTCTGTGCCCATCTTGCTGCTGGAGACCAACTGTAAGGGATGTGACGCAGTTGGAACCAGTCAGGCCAGCAGTCCCAGCACCCACAGCCCTCCCTGACCCTGGCTTATCAGCTCACCATGTGATAAAGGTCAAGGGCTTCCTGGAAGGCAGTCTGCAGCTTGTGCAGGACACTCCTCACACTGCTCAGCTCAAGCGGGACGGATGGCCTGGGCTCCCTCCAGTAGCAACGGCTGCCACGGAGCAGTCGGGGTGCATCTGAGGCCAAAGAGGAAGGAAGGAGCAAGACACTGCACTTTCCAGCTGGGCTAAGAGGGCCACATGGCAGGCTAATTGCAACCATGTGCCTCTGTCCAGGACACTTCCCTCAGTCCCCCTGGCTCCCTTCTCTCACCCTTATGGATTTCTGCTAGCTGTAACCTCTCTAAAGCCTTTTCTCACTGTTCTCTCTAGATGGCAGCCATCACTCCCCCCTCACTGCCCAACCTCTAAATTCTCTCCTTAGCACATATCATTTTGTGTTATATTTGACACTTTCCTTATAGGCTTTGTCTGATCTCCCCTAATTTGTTGTATTTTAAATTTTTTTTTTTTTTTTTTTTTTTTTTGCTTTTTGAGACAGGGTCTCGCGTTGTAGTTCAGGCTGGCCCTGAGCTCACTATGTAGCCCAGGCAAGCTGCTGCGAACTCAGCAATCCTCCTGTCTCTGCCTCCCGAGTGCTGGGATTTTTTTTTTCTTTTTGAGACAGGCAAGCCGCCGCAAACTCAGCAATCCTCCTGTCTCTGCCTCCCGAGTGCTGGGATTACAGACGTGAGCCACCATGTCCAGCACTGTGGTATGCGGTGTTGATTGTTGGTGGGCATGTCTCCATGCGCAGCATTATATGTGGTTACTGGGGATCGAACTCAGGACCTTGCGCTTGCAAGGCAGGCGCCGGAACCACTGAGCTAACCCTCCGGCCCTTTAATTTTTTTTTTTTGAGACAGTCTCACTTTGTAGTTCAGGCTGGCCCTGAGCTCACTATGTAGCCCAGCCTGGCCTTGAATTTGCAGCAGTCCTCCTGCCTCAGCCTTCCAAATGCTGGGATTACAGGCCTGAGCCACCATGCCTGGCTTTGATCTCCCCTAATCCAGGTGTCAGTTCTCAGCTGCCTTGTTTCCTGCCGTGTCCCCGGGGCCTGGAACAAAGCCCACCACAGATCAAGTGCTCATTAAGTATTTAGGTAAAAGGAGCCAGTGGATAAAGGGCATAATGTCTGTGGCCAGTTCAAGTGCCCACCAACGAGCTGAGTCAGTCTTGAGCATGGGGATGCACATCTTGCCCCAAGTGTGGTACTCACCAGGGGAGGGCTCCTGGATGGGGGTGGCACGGCTTCCAGACCTAGTTTCTGAAAGCTGGGGACTACAGGGAGGGGCTGGAGGGCTGAGGGGGGAGGGGGCCGGGAGCTTTGGCAGAAAGGCAGAATGGTGAAGCGCCAGGGCGCTCACCTCCGCAGGGCGAGGGGAGAGGAAACTGGCTGTGGTGACTGTGACGCTAGGCTGGGTGTTCACAGGCTCCTGGGACCTGACGCACGTGGTAGGTGGCTCCAGCAGGGATGGGGGCAGAAGAAACCTGTCATTCACGCTAGACAGGTTCAGTCTCAGGCTGGCTCGGGCCCCGTGGTTGCCCAAGGAGGGCAGGGCAGACTCTTGGCCCTCATTGACAGAACTGAGTGTCACCATGGTAGTGATGGCTGGGATTTCCGGGCCCTGGGAGGCCAGCTCAGTCACAACAAGGCCTTCACTGTCCCCATGGGAGATGCTGCATGACATGTTGCCCTGGGGGCTCACAGTGGTCTCCATGTAGGAACAGGTCGAGGGGGTACAGACACCCTGAGGTACGCCTGGGGTGTGTGCTCCAGATGTGGGTATCAGAGACTTCCTGTTTGTAGGCAGCATGGAGGAGGATGGGACACAAGGAGCCAGGCTTGTTAGATGGGAGGCTGTAAGGGAAACAGATGGATCATGCTGGCACCTGTCAGAGTTCAGGGATAGGGCTCTAGCCCAGGGGCTGCAGGCAGAATGGCCATCTCCCACTGTTCAGCTGGGAACCCAGGGCTGGGACTGGGGCACTCACTCAGTGGGCAGCATGTCTCTAGGGTTGCCAGGGGCTCCTCAGCTTTCCCCCTGGAGAGGACCTGAAAGGACAGCTGAGGTGAGGACAAAGCTCCCTGGCTCTCACCTTGTACCCCGAGATGATGACCCTAATACTCACGTTTGTCCCATCTGGGGAGGTGTAGCCAGTACCTGCTCTCAGGGGCTCTGCTCTGCACTGGCTTCCCCCTCGGCCTGTGGACTTGACCTCAGGAGACTTTACAAGCTGCAGAGGCAGCCGAGGAGGGAAGTCCTGGGTGAACCTGGGGGAGGAAGCCTGGTGACCAAGGGACACTCACACGAACTGCCTTGGGTACCTGAGGGTCACAGCTCTGTGGGGGCTTGGGGAACAGTAAGGTGAGAGGGGAGAGATTACCACTTCTACCTGGATGTCTTCTGGAGGCGAGAGAGGAACTGTGTGGAGATGCTCAGCCGGGGATTGAAGAAGTCCTCAGCCTCAGGGAACTTCACATCCCCCAGGGACCCATGGAAGAGCTCTACAGGGACATGTACACAGGGCCCTGAGACTCCCCTCAGCCAACCAGGCCCAGGCCCAGCCAGACCCACAGGCCAGCCAGTGAGGCCCCAGAAACTCCCATCAGCAGCCACTACACACATACTACTGGGAGGAACAGAGCAGAGAGAAAGAACTGTGTGGCTCAGTCTGTAAAAGGGGTATGGTCCTCTGCCCCCAGCTCTACTCCAGGGACACCCATGTTGCCCAGCACCGGACAGACAGCACAGGCAGGTTTGGCACAAGGCTGGGACCTACCTTCAGGATAGGTGTCAGTAAGCGTCTCAAAGTGGTGACGGAGAAACTTCTCTTGCTCAGGAGTCTGGGGCAGGGAGCCTTTGGCCAAGCCGGGCCCTTCAGGCCTGGACAACTCTTCTACTGCACCTGGGCGTCCTGAGAGAGGTGGCAGGAGGGAGGGGCAGGACATACAAAAGCTGTTGACACCATGAGTCATGGGAGTTGTCACTTGCGAATGGAAAGTGGCAGACTCAATTGCCACATGTCCGATTGCTGCCAGTCTGAGAAAGGAATGCTCCCAACTTCCATGTAAGGAGATAGGCTCAGAGCTGATGAGACCAGGGTATTATATATTGTGACCATCCCTGCTTTCCTGGCTTGTGAAGTGTGGGTATGGCGAACCTGGGTTAGGCTGTGGAGGGGAGGGGGTGTGGCTGCAAAGCTGCCTCCAACCTGGCCTCTGGCTCCCTGACTGGGCCCTTACTGGGTGAACTGGGGCATTAGACTCGGCTGCTTCTGGGCTTTGTGTCCCTCTGTGAACAGTAGAGGTGACAGCAGCACTATAGCACTATCTTTTTTTTTTTTTTTTGGTAGTACTGGGGATCAAACTCGGGCCCTTGTGCATCCAAGGTAGGTGCAGTACCACCACTTGAGCTAAATCCCCAGTCCAGCACTATGTATTTTATGGTCCAGCCAGTTACACATCAAGGAGGTGGTAGAGCTGGGCTCTGGCCTCGTGGCTCAGAATCCTCAGGTAGCAGCAGACACTGATTCTCAGTACTTTGGGCTTCAGGAGGACTGGGTCAAGGTCACTATCATTGGGACCTGGCTGAATAAACATTGTCACAGGGTGCCTGTCTGCCTGTCACTCACCGTCAGGTGGGCTTGGATTCTTCGAACTGATGGAGGACAGCCTGAGGTAGGAGTCCCCTTGCTGGTCTCCAGGCCTGGCCTCCAGATCCTTCTCGCAGTACTCGCTGCAATGCCAAGGGCGATGCGGTCACACTGGAGAATGACAACTGGCCTCCATGTCAAGCCCCTCGGTGCCACACTCTGCTCCTGGCCCCTCTACATGCTTCTTCCCACTGGGTTCCCTGGACCCCACTAGACCAAGGAAACCGAGGCTGCTGCTGGGGCCACAGGGCTTGGCTCCTGCCCTGTCTGTTCCCATACCCACCTGTTCCCACACCCATAAGCCCACTGGGTTAGCAGAGAGCAGCTCTTCCAGGGTGTCCTATCAAAAAGGCTTCTTCCATCAAGGCTTGCCTGGGCTACATAGTGAGCTCAGGGCCAGCCTGAACTAGAAAGCGAGACCCTGTCTCAGAAAAACAACAACAAAAAAGGCTTCTTCTTTACAATTGAGGCTTCCCTGGCACACAAGGCACCCACCTGTCTGCCCCTGTGACTGTTACTTCAGCCTCCAGGGAGTAGATGACAAGCTCTCTAGTCTCCGATGACTCCCTCTGTGGGGGCAGGAAGGAGGGGCTCCCACAGCCATCATCCTGGGGACTCTCGGACTAGGGGCAAAGAGTAGAACCATCTGAGGCAGTTATGGCACCCAGGCCCTCACTTGCTGTTATACCAATGGTGGCACAGGCCCAGGAGTAGTGCTGGCAGCTCCCTGGCGGGACACTGAGCAGGGCCTGAGCTGGGTGTATGCTCCTTCTGTGCTCCCACTGCACTGCTGTCCCTGCACAGGTAAGGGACAGGTATGGCTCCAAACATGCAGAGACAAAACTCAGCTGTACACAGTGCCACACACCTGTAATCCCAGCACTTGGGAGGTAGCAGGAGGATCACTGAGTCCAAGGTCAGTCTCAGCTACAAAGTGAGTTCAAGGTCAGTGTGAACTGTATAATGAGACCTTGTCTCAATCCTCTTCCCCCAAAAAAGTTTGGGAATGCAGGTCCTAGGTTGAATCCCCAGTACCACAAAACCAAATCAAAGCAAAAAAGCTGGTTCACAGCGAGAAGTCAGAATACTGGTTTCCTAGGGTGGTGGGACTAACTCAGGTTGTCTGGGGTCTTTCAGGAAGTAGGAAATGCTCTGTATTTTGACCATACTGTGGGTATATATGAATTACACAGGGAATTCATCATACCCTACTATTATGTACACTGTATCTCAATAACAAAAATTTATGTATCAGAAGAAAAACTAATTTTGTTTTAGAAAGCAATAGAGTAGGAATTAAAGTTGCTTGGGCATTCCTAAGGGCCTGTTTTTAGTACAAGATTCATATAAAAGGCCTCTGCTAGATTCTCATGACGCTGAGGTAGTAGATTATAAATTCAAGGCCAGTCTGGGAAACTTAGTGACTCTATCTTAAAATAAAAACTAAAATGGTCTGAGGATATACAGCCCCTGAGGGTCCTATACCAAATTTCTTTCTGTCTGTCTGTCTCTTTCTCTCTCTCACACACACACACAGCTGGGCCTGGTGGCACATGCCTATAATCTCTGCTTGTGGGAGGCTGAAGCAGGAAGGTTCAAGGTTAGCCTGGGGCACATAGCAGGTTCAAAGTCAGCATGGCCTACATATGATACCCAATTTTAAAAAAACAAAAATGAAAGTCTTCTGAGGCAGATATTCTTGTTATGATCGTATTTTGGAAAATCAAGATCCAGGGAAGCAAAGCCCTTAGCTGAGGTCACACAGCCAGGGAGGGATTAAGCCAGGCCTCTACCTACTCAAATGCTCTCAAATCAGGAACAGTCCTATTCTCATGCAGGAGTTTTTTTTTTTTTTTTTTTGAGACAGGGTCTCACTTTGTAGTTCAGGCTGGCTCTGAGCTCACTATGTAGCCCAGGCAAGCCTTGAACTCAGCAATCCTCCTGCCTCTGCCTCCGGAGTGCTGGGATTACAGGCATGAGCCACCACGCCCGGCACTGTGGTATGCATTATTGATTGTTGGTGGGCATGAGTCTCCATGCCCAGCATTGTATGTGGTTACCGGGGATCAAACTCAGAACCTTGTACTTGCAAGGCAGGCGCTGGAACCACTGAGCTAACCCTCCGGCCCTCATGCACGAGTTTTTAAATTTTTTTTTTAAGAGCCCAAGTTTCTAATCAGCAAGTAGCCCATTCCTAAAGGCTGTCCCAAGGAAGTCCCCTGTGCCCCAGGCCACCAGTTCACCTCCACCATCTTCCATAACCCTCTCTACACCCCTGGAAGGGGAAGTCCAGCTCTGGCTTTTTAAAAATTAATTTATTGGTTAATTTCCAGTACTGGGGATTGAACTCAGGACCTTGCACTTGCCAGGCAGGGACTGCGCCACTGAGCTGCATCCCTGGCCCTTAGTCCTGTTTTTTTTTGAGACAGGGTCTTGCTTTTGTAGTTCAGGCTGGCCCTGAGCTCACTATGTAGCCCAGGCAAGCTCACTATGTAGTTCAGCAATCCTCCTGCCTCTGCCTCCCGAGTGCTGGGATTATAGGCTTACAGGCGTGAGCCACCACACCCGGCAGTATGTGGTATTGATTGCTGGTGGGTGTGAGTTACCATGCCCAGCATCCGGCATTCTATATTGTTATCAGGATCGAATTCAGGACCTTGCACTTGCAAGGCAGGCACCGGAACCACTGAGCTAAAAATCTCTGGCCCCCTTAGTCCTGTTTTTAAAACAAGAAAACAAGAGTACCAAAGACCCAAGTCCTAGGTGGATGGATATGGTGGTGTGAGCCCAGGCTGGGTGGGCAAGATGTACCTCATTCAGCAGGCCCACCAAGCTCTGCGGCTCCACTGTGTCGAGATTGGAGTCCTCCAGATTCTGGGGCTTCATGGGGGTAAAGTAGCAATCCAGGTCCTGGGCATCCAGGATGGTCTTGAGGGGCTCGTGGTCCACCCGTTCTGCCCAACGGCCATGTGGCTGGTAGCTGCGTTTGGAGTGGAAGGCTGCACCATCTGCCACGTCATCATCTCCTAGCTTGAGGGACAGAGGACCATCAGGTAGCCAGCCAAGTGCTTACCAGCTCTAAGGAGGGCCACAGACACTGCGTGGACCTCATCCAGGCTCCTGGCTTTAAACACCTTTCAAAAACACAATACACCTCCAGCCCGAACCTTTCTCTTATGCAGCTGTGCTGTTATCTCCCCATGTTTAGTGGCTTTTCCAAAGTTAATGTGCTGAAAACTCCACTCCTGATTCTCCCAACCCATCCTCCTAAAGCCTCCCTGTCTTGCTTGTTCTTTCCAGTTCTTTAAGGCCCCAAACCTCACCTCAGCATTATCCTTCTTTCTTCTTATTCTATTCCTTATATCCAACAAACTATTTTATCTACAACTTCTGTTAGTTTTGCTGTTCAAACACACTCAAAATACAGGTACTCCTCCACAGCCCTACCCTGGTCCTCCCTACTGCCGCTTCCTGACAATATGGCAGAGGGTGGCTGTCTGAGAACGTGAGTGGCTAGAGCCTCCTGCCTAGGGTCAATCAATAATTTTTCTCCTTTTTGGCACTGGGAGTTGAACCCAGATCCTTCCCTCTGAACTATACCTGAGACCTTTGTTATCTTTAAGGGACAGGGTCTCACTAAATTGACCCAGCAGGGTGCTGGGCTTATGGGATTCACCACTACCCCTGGGCAATCTCATATCTTCTAATGCCTAGGGAGTGACCCTTACCTAGTTACTTAACTTCCCTGGGCCTCAGTATCCCTATCAGTAAAAGGAAGATAAGAAAAGCTCCTATCGCAGTGAAGAGATTAAATGTGTACATATAAGTAAAAGGTTTAAACAGATTAAGTACACTATGCTATACTTACGAATTTATGCTATACTTGTGAACACTAGTACATTTGGATTTCAAACTTATTTTACTTTTTCTGAGACAGGGTCTCATCATGTGGCCTAGGCTGGCCTGGAACTTCAGTGATCCTTCTTCCTCAGCCTCTAAAAGCCTAGGATGTACCACTAAGTCCAGCTGGATTTGAAACAGTTTTAGGTCTTCAGTTTTGTGTTGAGGAAGGAACAATAAAGTTTAGGGCTTATACTTGCTGCTGGCTTCTAACCTACCAGCTCCTACCCTATTCCTTTCTCACGTCAGTTATTCTATATATGCATTAATGTTGTCTTGGGCCTCTTCTTTCCCTCCCATCCTGGTGACTGGCTCCACCTCTGAAAGCCATCTAAAATCAAACCCTTTCTTTCTCCTGGCCCAGCTTCCAATCTCTTCAGCCTCCTCTTTGGGCCTTTCTCACCCCAACCTGGCCCCACGCGCAGCTGCATGACTGTCCACACCCAAGCTGGACCCCAGCCCTCCCTTGACTCCATGTCTCTCAGTGCTATGGGGAAGAAGGAGAGCAGGCCCACAGGGGGCCTCACACAGCCGCATCCTCAGCGTCTGGCTTGTTTCCTCTCTGAGACCTTCTCTTTCCTCCGAGCCCTTCATTCATCCCACCCAAGTGCCTCCACTGCCTGCTCTTCCTTGAACATGAAGATGCAATCTTGCCTCACACAAAGAACTCATAGACTGTCGTGCCTCAAACACCCTTCACCTGTCTTTGTGTCTCATTTCCACCTACTCTGCTTACATATATCTAACCAGTGCTACCTTTTCTGTTTACCCTAAACTGCCACGGCCAACACTTTTTATCTTCCTTCCCAATGCCTTTCTTCCTTATTCAGCTCCCAACTCACTATACAACTTACTCAATTATTTAAGGTGGCTACTGTCCCTCTCCTACACTAGTCAAGGCGAAGCATTTATCTGCCCTGTTCAGTGTTTTATTCCCAATGGCCAGAACAATGCTGGGCACAAGTCTATGTGGACCAAGGGTGGTACAAGCTGAGACTAGAGGGCAATCCACTTCAGGGAAAGGAAAGACACGGAAAAGGCAGAAGCTTCCCAGGAAGAAGAGGAGGACAAGCAGGCCCCTCCCTTGCCAGTGCCTCAAAGACTCACCAGCCGTTTGGCCCAGAGCGGCAGCTTGCCGTTGGTCAGCAGGCACTGAGGATCTGGAGAGACACACAGCATCCATGAATAGGGGACCACAACTCAAGAGACCAACAGGGCACATGAACAAATGGCATTTTCTAAAGAGGCCATCCAGGAACCATATTTGCTCAACTTCACTCACTGTCAGGGAAATGCAATGTTAAATGGTGGGTTAGTATTTTACTCAAAACTAAGATGAGGGCCGGAGGGTTAGCTCAGTGGTTCCGGCGCCTGCCTTGCAAGCACAAGGACCTGAGTTCAATCCCCGGTAACCACATATAATGCTGGGCGTGGTGGCTCACGCCTGTAATCCCAGCACTCGGGAGGCAGAGATGGGAGGATTGCTGAGTTCGCGGCGGCTTGCCTGGGCACCATAGTGAGCTTAGGGCCAGCCTGAACTACAAAGCGAGACCCTGTCTCCAAAAAGCAAAAAAAAAAAAAACAAAAAACAAAAAACAAAACTAAGATGAAAAGGCTTCATACTACCAAATGTTGATAATAAAGGTGTAGGAATTGGAGGGTTTAACAGAATGCTGAGTGGAGTTAGCTCTTAAGAATTCTCTTTTAGGGCTAGAGATTTAGCTCAGTGGTTCTGCTGCCTGCCTAACAAGCACAAGGTCCCTGGTTTGTTTCCAGTAACCACATACAATGATATGATATTGGGTGTGGTGACTCACGCCCACTAGCAATCAATATCTCAAACCACAGTGCCAGGTATGGTGGCTCACACCTGTAATCCCAGCACTCAGGAGGCAGAGGCAGGAGGATCGCTGAGTTTGAGGCTTGCCTGGGCTCCATAGTGAGCTCAGGGCCAGACTAAACTACAAAGTGAGACCCTGTCTCAAAAAAAAAAAAGAGTTTTCTTTTAAAATAAAACATGTTGTCAGGGATTTAGCTCAGTGGTTCCAGTTCCCCTCTTCTATGAGCAAGGTCCTGAGATCAATCCTTGGTACCCCCCCCAAATAAAATAAGAAATGTTCTAAAGCCAAGTGTACTGGCATATGCCTGTAATCACAGCACTGAGGTGGGAAAGGCAGGAGGACTGTATGAGCTGAGGGAAGCCTAAACTACATAGTTAAGACCTTGTCTCAAAAAACCCAAAAGAAAAGTACTAGCTGGCATTTTGGTTCATGCCTACAATTCAATAACTCTAGGAGGCTAAGAGGCTGAGGCAGGAAGATCATAAGTGTGGGCTCCGCTTGGACAACTTAGCCAGATCCTATCTTGAAAAGGCATGGGGTTTCAGGGATGAAACTGAGTATAAAACTCTGTGTTCAATCACCAGTAACCCCCTCCCCAACTCTAACCCAAACTCAACTAGCCACTCTTCAACCTCCACCCAGGGGGAAGGAAAAACACACTCACATGCGTTTGAGGCAGCGGCTCAGGGTCATGGCAGAGCCTCCTGCACAACAGTGTGTGCAGGCAGGGAAAACCTAAATGCCCACCTGAAGGGGGAAAGTTAATTCTACCTGAGGGCTGGTTAAAAAGGGCAGCTTCTGCTTTGTACCTGCTGAACAGTGGATGAGGTACTTTATTTTGTGTGATTGGAGATTGAACCAGGAAGCACTATGCTACATCCCTGCCCCCTTTAACGTGTTCCTGATGGGGCTATAACTTACATGTCTTGGTGCTGGGTGGCTTGAACCACTGGTGTACATGCATGGCTGTCCCATTGGGTGGCTTTTTATTAATTAGTAAAAGGACCAATAAAAGTGATCAGAGGACTGGGGATGTAGCTCAGTGGTATCACTCTGCCTGGCAAGCACAAGGTCCTAAGTTTGATCCCAGATACTGCCAAAAAAAAAAAAAAGTGATTAAATCCATTGTACCACCAGTTTGGACAGTCATGGATGTACCACCAGTTGTTCAAGCCCATGAGCACATATTAATTATTTCAAGACAAGATAGCATTAAGTTGCCTAGGATGGGCTCAAACTTGTGATCCTCCTGCCTCTTGAGTAGCTGGCACCACAGACATGTGACACTGTCTTTACTTGGATAAGACACTTTACAGAGGGAAAAAAGAATAATATGTACAGTATTTATAGGTGTAATATATGTTGCCTGTGGTTATCTACAGAGGTACATTCATGTTCAGGGAAAGGCCTATAAGAACTCATACTGAAAAAGTGAACATGACCAACTCAGAGATGAGTTTGTATTAGGTTTTCTATTGCCTCTCAGTCAGCCCCTGCCAGTTTTCCCCTGGCAGGGAGAGCACATTGCCCTTCTTCAAAACACTTAGCAAGAGCCACTGTTCCTAGCCTTGTACAGCTAGGGAATCATGGCCAAGAGCACGGAGCAGCCTGCCAGGGCTTCTGGAAAAACTCTCTTGTCTCAAGGAGAATTAAGAGGGAGTATGTTTCACCTTTTTTTTTTTTTGAGACAGGGTCTCGCTTTGTAGTTCAGGCTGGCTCTGAGTTCACTATATAGCCTAGGCAAGCTTCAAACTCAGCAATCCTCCTGTCTCTGCCTCCTGAGTGCTGGGATTACAGGCGTGAGTCACCACACCCAGCATTCTATGTGGTTACCGGGATCAAACTCAGGAACTTGTGCTTGCGAGGCAGGCGCCGGAACCACTGAGCTAAATCTCTGGCCTGTTTCACCTTTTTAACCATGTGTCTGATGCCTGGAACTTATGTAGTCATGCTGCAACCATGAGAGAGGCAGATACTTATAGACAGCCTGGCCTTTCAGTTGTTGAGCCTGAACAATAGAATCTCTTTTGTCTTCTAGGAAAAACATGATACATTTGGTCTTTCATCCTTTTTATGCAGTGCTAGGGATGGAACTTATGACCTTGCAGCTTTCAAGGCAGGCAGCAGTGCCACTGAACTAAATCCCTTGCCTTCCCATCCCTTTTAATCCCTCACTTTTAGTCAAGTGGTTTGAGTGGGGCTGCCCTCAGGAGATCACATGACTCAGGCCAATCACAATGATTGGCTCAACAATGGACTATGATTTACACTTTAGAACTTTTCCTGAGCTAAGAGGTAAAAGTGCTCTCCTTTTCACTGATTTTCATAAACACATATCAACTGGGGGCACATTTTACCCTAGTAGAGGAAGAATCTGCCCAAGTACCAAACTAATATGAAGAAAAGCAGCAGCAAGATAGAGAAAAGTATCTTACCACGACCTGAATGCCTGGATCCAACCATGCCTGAAGCCAATCTTGAATTTTCCGTTACCTGGACTCCCTAAAATTCTGTTTAGCTTATGACAGTGGAAGTCTAGTTGCTATTACACCAAAGAAGTCTTGACTGATGTGATTAGTGAGCTTTACTATGTGCCAGGCTCTCAATAGAAAGCAGTGTCCAAGACTCTGCAATGATTCCCTATGAGGATGGAGTTCAGATAGGGCATCTTTCCCAACCTGGGTCCATAGTCTCTTTGGATGGTGTCTTCGGCAGCTTTTCAGGTTCACACTCCTCCATTTCATCCTCTGACTGCTCTCCCGGACTCAGGGATTGACTCTTGCTGGGCATGGATGCGTACGTATCCTGCCTAAAGCCAGGAAAGGGATGAAAAAGAATAGAGAAATGAGGTGAGAGGAGCCAGGCCCTGTGCCAAGCTCCACAGGAACATATTCTCTGTTTCTAGCCAAGGTGGTGCTGGGAGGCCTCTCACTTGTCATACTTGCCCTGCTAAAAATCTATTTACCACAGCAAAGGGATGCAGCAAAGGTTGGGCTTGACAAGAACAAAGACTCTCCAAGGCACAGGTACAGGACAGAAAACACATCCTGTGCAGCCAGGTTACCTTCAGGAAGGAGCAATGAGATTTTGTATCCCTCAGTGTGGAAACTCAAGCATGTTCAACAAGGCAGATCCTGGGCCGGAGATTTAGCTCAGTAGTTCCGGCGCCTGCCTTGTAACCACATACAACAATGCTGGGCGTGGTGACTCACGCCCACCAGCAATCAGTACCACACACCACAGTGCCGGGTATGGTGGCTCACGCCTGTAATCCCAGCACTTGGGAGGCAGACTGGAGGATTGCTGAGCTCGAGGCTTGTCTGAGCTACATAGTGAGCTCAGGGCCAGCCTGAACTACAAAGCGAGACCCTATCTCAAAACAAAAAACAAGGAAAACCCTAGAGCTAAGATCCGGCTCACAGCCCTACAGCGGGTGTGAACTCAAAACTAGGTACCAATGGGCCGGAGGGTTGGCTCAGTGGTTCTGGGGCCTGCCTCGCAAGCGCAAGGTCCTGAATTCAATCCCCGGTAACCACATATAATGCTGGGCGTGGAGACACACCCACCAACAATCAACACCGTATACCACAATGCTGGACGTATACCACAATGCTGGACGTGGTGGCTCACGCCTATAATCCCAGCACTCAGGAGGCAGAGACAGGAGGATTGCTGAGTTCGCGGTGGCTTGCCTGGGCACCATAGTGAGCTCAGGGCCAGCCTGAACTACAAAGCGAGACCCTGTCTCAAAAAGCAAAAAAAAAAAAAAAAAAAAAAAACAACTAGGTACCAAAGGCTCCTGCCACTCCCCTGCTGCAGGTCTGTGGTGCTTCCAACACTGCTTCAGGGAAGTGGCCCAGGTCAGTGTATGGTCACCACACAACCCTGGTAGCCCGCATAAGGAAATGGCAAAAGCCTCCTGGAGGACAAGGACAGACCCAGAGGCAGTAGAGAGGAAAACTCAAAATCCCTCCCATTCAAAATGAGCACCTCCAAACCAACCCCTCCAATAAAAAACCTGAACCTGAGTTTGGTCCAAATGAAGCTCATTTGTAGCACAGACCAAAGAAGTTACTTAGGGGACTTAAAATAAGTGAAAGAGTAAGTTTCCCTTAGAGAGTAAGAGGACACAGCTCCGCTGGACTTTCCCCTCCAGTCCCCTCCCTGGGAACCCACCCCTCCCCAGGGCCGACTCAGTCAGGGCTCTCTCTGGCTCCCCCACTTCTCTGGGGCTTTCTCATCACAATGCTCAGAGGTCACCAAGCATGCTGCCCCTGTGCTGTGAAGCCCCTCTCTGCATCACTGGGACTTTGTTTCAAAGTCCGTCTCCCCCATCAGGCTGTCCTGGCCCTGGTCATGTGCTCATGTGCTATCATCACTCCTCATGGGGACCCTGGAAGATGAGTGGGTCATCGGGACCTGGAGTGACTGGCCCACTTGTCCTTAGGCCGCCGCTGCTGCTGTTGCTCCTGGTGATCAATCTCCAGCAAGTGCTGCTTCATGCAGCTGGTGATCTCCGGGCCCAGGTGCCAGATGAACACACAGCTGCAGAGGCCAAGAAGAGATGGGGAGGGTAGAGGAGATGGAACACAGAGTCACTGCCAATCTGACCCGAGAGGCTCTGGGTTTCCACCTGGGTTTCTCCATTTCTCAGGCATCCCATCGGGTTAGCACAAGGGCTTGGGGCTTTGTCAGATTTACACGGGCCTGTGGCATTCCAGAAAACCAGAATCTTCTCTGGGAGCTTCAGGGCAAGAAAGTGGCAGATCAAAGGGAGCCAAGGCAAGGACTTCCTCAAGCCACCAACCGTACAGTCCAGATACCATCCCACTCATTCCTGTCTTACGCCTTCAAGGTACACAACGTCATCTCCTTTTGGTTCATAAAAAATAAACGAGAGGGGCCAGAGATCTAGCTCAGTGGTTCTAGCGCCTGCCTCGCAAGCGCAAGGTCCTGAGTTCGATCCCCAGTAACCACTACAATGCTGGGCGTGGTGGCTCACGCCTGTCATCCCAGCACTTGGGGGCAGAGACAGGAGGATTGCTGAGTTCCAAGCTTGCCTGGGCTACATAGTGAGCTCAGGGCCAGCCTGAACTACAAAGCAAGACCCTGTCTCAAAATAAATAAATAAATAAACGAGATTGCTGGACGGCACTGTGTACGGCAGGACCAGGCTGGCAAGTCCACCCCATGCAGGCAGCATGTGGCCACAGTGCTGCCAGTCTTGAGCCTCACTCTGCCCAAGATCACACCCCTCCTGTTCCCGAGGATGGCCCAGCCAACGGTGGACTCCAGACCTGTCTCCAGATACTGTGATCAGGTGACGACAGTCATAGGTGAACTTCATGCTGGTGATGATTTCTGCAAGCAAAACAGAGAAGCTGCCTTGGTCTCTAAAGCACAGGTTGTGGGCAGCTGGAAAGGTGCCCCAGGCAGTGAAGCTCACCCACCTGAGTGGCCAAACATCTTGGCAACGCACTCGCCCGAATAGAAGTCAATCACTGAGATGCTTTTGTCAGAGCAGCTTGTGGCCAGGAAGGTGCCTGAGGGGTCCACATGGACCTGCCAGAAAGAGGACCCACTTATCTCTTCACTTCATCCTGAGGCCTAGGCTAAACATCTCATCCTCACTGACTGACGACCCACACTGGATGCTCACTGCAGTCATCCAGGGAGCCCAACACCAGCCTGGTACACAGGACCTGCTGGTGTGTGTACGTAATCCCAGTACTCGAAAGGCTGAAGCAGGAAGCTTACAACTTCAAGGCCAGCTGGCACTACATAGTTAAGACCCTGTCTCAAAAGAATAAGCAAAGGGGCTGGGGATTTAGCTGAAATAGTACCGCACCTTCCTTGGAAGCACAAGGGTCCCAAGTTTGCTCCCCGGTACTGCAAAAAAGAAAAAACAAAAAAAAAACCCGAATAAGCATGGCCAGGTGTGGTGGTGCATGTCTGTAATTCCACACTCAGGAGGTTGAGGTGGAAGTAATCGAGGCCAGCCTGAACTACACAGTGAGACCCTGTCTCAAAAAAAACCTCAAACCATGGGCCGGAGGATTAGCTTAGTGGTTCTGGTGCCTGCCTTGCAAGCGCAAGGTCCTGAGTTCGATCCCCAGAAACCACATACAATGCTGGGCGTGGAGACTCACGCCCACCAACAATCAATACCACATACCACAGTGCCGGGCATGGTGGCTCAGGCCTGTAATCCCAGCACTCGGGAGGCAGAGACAGGAGGACTGCTGAGTTCGAAGCTTGCCTAGGCTACATAGTGAGCTCAGAGCCAGCCTGAACTACAAAGCGAGACCCTGTCTCAAAAACAAAAACAAAAAACCTCAAACCCAACCAAAACAAAACAACTAACCAACACACACATATCCTGGCAGGAGACACTCCTGTTCCCTCTCTGCATGTGAGGATATTAATAATCACCATGCAGTAACAACAGTGGTCAGGGCCTGGGCTAAGCAATACACATAGATGAGCTTAATTCCTCCACAGAACCGCTGAGGACAGAGGTTGTCTGACTTTTGTTTTTTCCTTTTTTATTGTCCTGGGGACTAAACTTAAGGCCTTTGCACTAAGCTATAGTCTCAGCCTTTATTTAAAATTTATTTTTCTTTTGAGATAGGGTCCTGCTGAGTTGCCCAGGTGGGGCTCGAACTTGTGACCCCCTGCCATGGCCTGTGCACCTATAAGCATGTGCCTGTAACCATGCCAGGATGCTTTCATTTGTGTGTTACAAATGATGAAACAGATCAGGAGATAGTGTCTATCTAAGACCACACAGCAAGTCCAGTGCAGATGGTAGATCCTGAACTTGGGGCAAGTCTTCTAAGCTTGTTCTGCTTTCTGGAGCAAGACAAGCCAGGAGAGGAGTCTTTGCCACTCTGCTTCTTCTCAGCACAGCCTCTTGCCAGGCAAACTGAGCCTGTTCAAGTACTACTGCACGGGGAAAGGTCCAGTAAACATGGACCCCACCCCAGCAAACCATCCTTGGCTAATCAGGCCCGAGTGGGTGCTGGCCAGCATTTGACACTTCGGTTAAGTACCAAGGATACATTCTCAAGTGGCCCATTGAGGCAGCAGACAGGGCCCCGAGTGAGGTGCTTGTCTGAGGCTCTCTCCAGGGGACCCCATTCTTTACCTTTAGCAAGGACCCTTCATCACCATGGGAGCCCTTGTAGCACTTCTTCTGCTTCCCATTCACCGTGTTGTAGACCCTAGGGAGGGCACAATGTGGGGGCATAAGGAGGGTCCTGCCTAGGCCCCTTCCCCTGCTCTTGCCATCCTCTCCCCTGGAAACTGCTGCTATCTGTTGTGTCTTTCTGATGCCTGAAGTGAAACCCATCTCAAGTTGAAATTATGGAGGGTATGTATTGGGAATTAGTCTATGCCCCCCTACACAGCAAGCTTAATGCCACCCCTAATTTAAATACGCCATGAAGGTGACAAGATACCTCCCCCAAGCTCGCTGTTTGAAGGGGTTGGTGTCCCCTATTCCAGTTCTGATCTCTCTTCTCTGTCACTGTCACTGTTAAAGTGGCTGTTCTCCTTCCACCAGACTGTGAGCCCCATGAAGGAGAACCTGGCTGCTCTGGCCACTGCTGTGACCCAGTACTGTCCAGGGCAGATAGGGACTCAGGGAAGGTGGGAGAATGAGTGACTTCAAAGCTGTCAGCACTTCTCAGTCACCCCACAAAGCCCCTCTGCGTGCTTGGTGGCTAAGCCTGGAAAAGCCTGGCTTCTAAGAGACACTTCCTGGGTCCCTCACCTCCCAGCCTCTCAGCAACCACATGCGCAGGGCAGCTCCTCACCTCACATTTCGGTCCTGGCAGGCCACGGCCACGTACTTCTGTGTGATGTCAATGTCCATGTCATACAAAGTGGTTTTCTCTGCCACATGGTGGGTGCGGACAAAGTGGACACCATCTGACATCTGCCAGGGTGGGGCAGGTTAAGACCTTCCAAGGACATCCCCTACAAGCTCTGGAGTTCAGTTCCCACGGGTTTACCCTACCCTACCTGCTGGGCACCTCGAAAGTAGATGCTCTTGTCGGCCCCACAACTGATCATCTGGATGTCTCTGTTGCCTGGGGAAGAAGGAGCAGGGGTGAGCCAGGGTTGGGCCACACAGATGGGAACCCCAGCTGAGGAACTCCACAATAGGGACAAGTGAAGGCAGGCCAGGAGGTACAGGCCACATGAATCTTAGGCAAGCCCCATGTATGTGCCTGATCTGATCTTCCTGAATGCACACTTGTGACCACAGAGGCCCAAGGTGTACAGAAGGCCGGGGCAGGGCCACAATTTAAAACTGGCATTCTCTGGCCAGGCGTGGTGGCTCACGCCTGTAATCCCAGCATTCAGGAGGCAGAGACAGGAGGATTGCTGAGTTGGAGGCTTACCTGGGCTACATAGTGAGCTCAGGGTCAGCCTGAACTGCAAAGCGAGACCCTGTCTCAAAAAAAACTGGCATTCTCTGGTACTGGGGGCACAGCTGCTCTGTGCTGTGCTCTGAACCTCTGAGCCCTAGTTTTCTGTCTGTACAATGGGCCTGAGAACAGTCCCTCCTTAGAGAGTTGCATGCAGCTCTTGGAACAGACCTGACATGTGGCAAGCATTGTGAAAGGCTTTTATTATTCTTCTGTATTTTATTATTCTTCTCTCTTTTTAGGGTAAGAGCTGAACAAACAGGAAACACTTGGAGTCTTGGTACAAGAGATGGTGCCTATTTGTGAGAGGACGTGCGAGAGTTGGGACCTGACATACAAGAACTAGATGTTAATTGACAGGAGTCACTCTATGTGCAGAAGGGAGTGAGCCCTGGAAGGACAGAAGTGTGACCCAGGAGGGACCTGCAAGCTCCTCATCATGTTCTTCTAAATCTGCTGGTGTTGAATCCAAGTATTTACCAGTGTTCAGACTATGAGCAACCAGAGCAGTCTCTGACCATCGACAGTGGTGTGTCTACCCCAGTTCAGTTACTAACTGTGACTCTGATGGGGACAGTTATGGTAACAGGCTGTAAATTAGAGATACTGTGTTTGCTACTTTGGGAATACATTTCTTTCTTTTTCTGGTACTGGGGATTGAATTGGGTATATATTTCACAGAAGATGGTCATAACACCAAACTTTTCCCTGATAAGGTAGCTTCTGCTGGGTTCTGACCAGGGGCCCAACTTCAGATCTCTGTTCTAAAGGCAATGCCCTTTATGAGCTGACTGTAAGGGCTGACTCCTGGGGACCTCCTTGGACAGTCAGATCCTCTCAGGATCTAGACCACGCACTAGAGGTAAGTCCCTGCTGGTCAAGCTGATAGATTTACCCATTTATTCTAATTCTCTCTGTCCCATGGAACATAGACAGGATGTCTGACGAGTTTTAGCAGACCAAAGGCCTTTGTGAGATATTCACCCAAATCAACCAAATGTTGTATCTCTACCCGAGTCCTGTCCCTCAGCTAGACAACGCTAGAAAGTAGGGAGACCAAGGAACGTCAGCACATTCTTGTTCACAAGATTATCTGTAAATAATCTTCTGTTGCACTCAGTTATATCTCCAGTCCTTTTTACTTTTTTTTTGGAGACAGGGTCTTGCTTTATAGTTCAGGCTGGCCCTGAGCTCACTATGTAGCCCAGGCAAGCCTCGAACTCAGCAATCCTTCTGTCTCTGCCTCCCGAGTGCTGGGATAACAGGCATGAGCCACCTCACCAGGCACTGTGGTATGTGGTACTGATTGCTGGTGGGCGTGAGTCACCACGCCCAGTATTATTGTATGTGGTTACTGGGATCGAACTCAGGACCTTGTGCGTGTGAGGCAGGCACTGGAACCACTGAGCTAAATCTCCGGCCTTCCTTTTTACTTTTTAAGACAGGGTCTTATTGCATTGCCTAACTGGGATTCAAACTAGTGACCCTCTGGCCTCAGTCCCCCAAGTTCTGGGATCAGGGTTGTACCGCTGTGCCTAGCTAATGTAAGGTTCTACTAAGAGACCAAAATGAAAATGTTTCCTTCATTTTAACTGATTTGCTTTGTTTTGCTTTTTGAGATGGTGGTCTCTCTATGCCGCTCAGGCTGGCCTCATAATTCTGAACTCTGGAGTTCTTGCCTTTTCGGGGGCTGCAGCCATATACTACTACTTATTGTGTAAATAAAATCTATAGACATTAGATTTTCACAAACAAACAAACAAATCTAAAGATTTGCTCTTTGAATATGGCTAATCTAGATCTGGAGCTTGTGTCTCCTTTACTACTGAGCTGGAGGCAGAGAGTCCACTCAGGGCACTAGAACCTGAGTAGGAGAGGCTCACCAGCAAACTTAATAGCCGTGATGGAGGACGAGTGGTCATCCAGGGTCTGCTCCAGGCGGTAATTCTTCTCCACATTCAGCACATGGATCAGTCGGTCCCGGCTGGCCGAGGCCAGCAAAGTCAGCCCTGTGCGTGGAGAGAACAAACTTGGGTTCTGGAAGCAAATGCAGACATTCCCTCATCTCTTCAGCTTGGGAACAGCTTGAGGTGCCGGGTCCAGCAGAGGCAAATTGACCCCACCCACCTTGGCCCAGGCTCCAGTGACAGGGGACCTCACCAAACACAGGGCCCCGAGGAACATCCACTCTCACCAGACCCAAATCACCCACTTTTGTGGCTCACCAGTCTCAGGCTTGGAGTACTCCAGGCAGAGCACCTCGGCATCGTGGGCCTCCACCTTGACCAGCTCATCCATGAAGTGCAGCTCGTGGATCCTGGGAGACACACAGTGCCCACTGTACCCTGCCCACCATCCCCACATCCTGCCCCAGGCTTTGCTAAGGAAGGTCAGAACAGCTGGAAGGCGATTCTGGAACTCCCCATGGTGCTGACAAGTCCAGAGATGCTCAGCCACACCTTCTTATGGGGAAGCCTGCCATCAAAAGGAAGCAGCAGGGAACAGGGAGGCCTCAGCAGGCACCAGCCCTTTGGAGGTCATGGGATCATGGATATTCCCCTGGGGGAGGATGTGTAAGGATTGTATCACAGGAGGTCCCCAAGGGAGAAAAGGCCTGAGGTCTTGAGTTCGTAGTCAAAGGGAGGACTCTTATCCTAAAGTCTCATTCACTTCAAATGCGATCAGGCAACAGGTCATCCATCACAGCTGTTTTGCTGTCTTCTTGTGTGATTTCTGCCCATTTACTTTACCTTTTTGGTCTTACTTAACCCTTTTAAAAAATGGGAGCTCAGGGCCGGAGGGTTGGCTCAGTGGTTCCGGCGCCTGCCTCGCAAGCTGTAAGGACCTGAGTTCGATCCCCGGTTACCACATATAATGCTGGGCGTGGTGGCTCACGCCTGTAATCCCAGCACTTGGGAGGCAGAGACGGGAGGATTGCTGAGTTCGCGGCGGCTTGCCTGGGCACCATAGTGAGCTCAGGGCCAGCCTG
>PVIC010025422.1:0-25303 GCA_004025085.1 Thryonomys swinderianus
CCCCACTCCAGTAGCCTCCTTTATCCCTGGAGTCACCTCCCAGCACTATCTCCATGTCGGGCAGCAGTGCTGTAGTCACCCACTGGAGAAGACACTACAGTAGAGGAGTGAAGAACAGCAAATTCAAGAGGACTATGGGCTCTGGAATAGGCTCAGGTCTACAATTCTCTTGGTTTCTGGGAGGGCTCCCCTCCCCGTTACTAACCTTTGGCTTCTAGGATGTCACTCGCTGTCACTTGAGCAGGCTCATCTTTGACTGTTCCAGCCACTGCTCCTGGCCAGCCTCTCTGCACAGGCTTGGGTTTTGGGTCCATCATCACACCTTGACTACTGCTGCTGAGGCTGGCACTGTAGCAGTTACTGTCCTTGTCATCATTCAAGGGCATGTTGTTCTGAGCCCGGAGGAATTTTCCTTCATTGTAGTGTTTCTTACGGTGCTTGTAAAAACCACTGGAGTCTGTAGGCCAGTATGAGAACTGGTTTTCCCACCAGGAACTTGACAAAGGTTCATCCCCCCTGAGCTTTTCATTCATGCCCACCCCAAATCTCACATGTCTTGGAAAAATTGTCTATAGCTCTTGAGCTTCTATTTTTACCGTTCTGGAGGACCTTGGGGAGGAAACTGCCCATTGTTGCGAACCTAAACGGGAGAGAGACTGGTCGGGGGACCTCAGGAGGAGAAAACAACAATGGGGGCAGCTAGTAGATGGGAACAACTGGCTGACTCCACCAGATTGGTCTTGGTCAGGTCTGACAGGAACTGCAGTATCTTGTAGTTTGGGGCCAAAACGTAAAACTCCCTCAGACTAAAGTTCATAGGTGAG
The DNA here is from genome assembly GCA_004025085.1 of Thryonomys swinderianus. Taxonomy (NCBI): domain Eukaryota; kingdom Metazoa; phylum Chordata; class Mammalia; order Rodentia; family Thryonomyidae; genus Thryonomys; species Thryonomys swinderianus. The sequence continues at coordinate 825 of PVIC010025422.1, forward strand.
AAATAGTAAAGATCCAAGGATTTGACAGGACTCACCTTTTGGCCAGCATTTCAGGGGTCACCTTGAAGGATGATGCTGAAGACAGGTCCTCATCACTGTCCTGCAGTCTGCAGAGAAGGAAACAGTGCTGTGAGGTGAGCATGAGGCTGCTCTGCCTCCTCCCCTGGTCCCTAGCTGGAACAGAGAACAGAGTCTAGGTTAAAAAGCTTGGCACCTGTGATAGGGGGTGCTGGGTTCGTCCACCTTCATGAAACCATAGTCCTTCTCAACAGGATGGTGAGTGGCCAGGATATTCATCTCATCCCAGTGCTGAGCCTTTTTTCTGGGATGGGGAAAGGAGACAGAAAATGTGGGAAACACCTAGTGATCCCCTCTTCACATGCTTCCCCCATCCTTTCAGTCATCCAAGAAACTCTACCCCTGGTAGATGGTGGGGATGAAATCAGACCTAGTGATAACCATGGTACTGTGTGAGCATCCGCTGTTCCACGGAAGGCCTAGAACCTAATGCTGAACATATTCACCCAACCAATAGCCCTCCTTCTTGCACCTACTTCTCGGGCTCCACCTTCTCTCATGGGTCTGCCCTTTCTGTGTGCATAACTCCCTCCAGTCTCCAAGCAAAGCTAGACTGGCTCACGCCTGTCATCCCAGCACTCGGGAGGCAGAGACAGGAGGATTGCTGAGTTCGAGGCTTGCCTGGACTACATGGCGAGCTCAGAGCCAGCCTGAACTACAAAGCGAGACCCTGTCTCAAAAGACAAAAAAAAAAAAAAAAAAAAAAGCTAGACCCGTTACATCTCGGCTTTGAGGGATTTCTGCTCCAAGATGCTCCAGCTGGGTTTCAAGATGCTCCGGGGCTGGCCTTCACAGGAGCTGTAGGGGTGCAAGGAAGTTGACTGGGAGCCCGAACTGTACACCCTAGGCTCCCCAGGCCCAGGGCCAGATGCTGCGGTTAGACCGGTTCCAGGGTAAGGGGTATTGAATCCACCAGGGGATGTGCTGGATCCAAGGCTATGGCCTGTAAACTCCCCAGGGTGTAGATTGGGCCCAGAACCAAGAGTCCTTGCCCCTTGGGAACCCCAGCTGGCACCAGGACTGTGAAGTACGGTGTCCCTGCAATGCGGGGGGGGGTGGTCCCAAACCGTGAGACAAGAATACTCCAGAGGGCAGCGTGGTGTTCGTTACTGTTTTTCCGACCCCTCCCGATACTCCCCTGGTTGGCCCTCCAGATGATTCTCTACGAGGGCCACCAGCACCTCCCATCTGCTTCTGCTTCTCCACGGCCCCATTCAGGGGCCACTCTGCAACCCCGCCCCCGCCTTCCTGCTCCACGTAGTCCCGCCCCTGGGCCCCACCCCCACCGCCGTAGTGGGCTGGGTCCTCTTGTGCTCTGGCGGGTCACCAGCCCACCAGCTGCCCTGAATTGCGGTAGGTGGGATCAAGACTATATAGGGATCTTAGCCTGCAGCTCGCTCTGTCATTTTTGTCTAACCCCAAAACTGTTTTTATCGTGGCGATTTGTTCCCGCCCTTCCCCATCCACCATCAAACAAAACATCGAATCAAAGCCAGAGGGCTTGGCCCGGGGCGGGAGGGTACAGGAAAGTCTTGATTGTGACGTCACACCTCTCGGGTTTTACAGCGAGCACTAGAAAGTTGGACCTGGGGAGAATACTTCTGGGGAGGTGATCATAGTTGTTACTTAAAACTACCTTCGCATTTTTGGATTTCATTTGTGGCTTTTCAGATTTTTTTCTTTTGAGACAGGGTCTCACTTTGTAGTTCAGGCTGGCCCTGAGCTCACTATGTAGTCCAGGCTAGCCTCGAACTCACAGCAATCCTCCTGCCCCTGCCTTCCGAGTGCTGGGATTACAGGCATGAGCCACCTCGCCCGGCACTGGGGTATGTGGTACTGATTGCTGGTGGGTTTTGAGTTACCACGCCCGGCATTGTGTTAAGTAGTTGATGGAGTTCGAACTTGAGACCTTGCGCTTGCAAGACAGACGCCACAACCAGAGCTAAATCCCAGAGCCCTAGAAAAACATTTTGGACAAGGTCTCGCTATGTAGTCCAGGCTGGCCTCGAACTCACTATGTAGTCCAGGCTAGCTTCGAACTCAGGGCGATCTTGATGTTTCAGCCCCTCAAATCGAGGACTACAGGCGTGCACCACCACCCCGCCCCCGGCTCTCAGGTGTAAAGTCTAAAGAGTTTGAATTGTTTAAAATGGCTTTATTTGAATTATCCGAAAGCTTCCTTTCTCGAAAACTTGCTCTAATCTCTTGAGAGGTGTGAAGCAAAGCAGGGGTATTGGGACATACAGAGGACAGAGGCTCATTTACAAAGCTCTCTCTGCGTCTAGACCCTACTTGACACCTTCCCAAAGCTTGTAGCCGGAAGAAAAGACGCCTGCCCTCGCCGTAAAGCGAATACTTCAATGTGTCGTTTTGCCCGGTGGGGGTGGGACCGCCGGTGTTGCTGTCGCAAAGTATGTTGGGCGCTTGCACCCGTCCGTCGTAAAGATGCCTGCGGCAGGCGTTCCTTCCTCCGTCGCAAAAGCTCCCTGCCCAAATCGTCCCTCTCGGAGCCACACCTTCTTCTGGTTTTGCCGTAACGCAAGCCTGCCAGGCCCTGTCGTTCTCCTGTTCTCTTCGCGGTAGTCTTTAGCTCCCTAGCCCGGGATCCTTCACTGCCCGGCACTGCCGTAAAGCATTTCTGGCTCCAACCCCCCCCTCCCCCGGTCGTATTCTCTCAGGGTATCTGTCCTCCGCGGTTGCCACGGTGCCGCCAAGCACGGCTGTCGCGCGGCCCCGGTGTCAGCGGCGATGGCGGCGGGGTCGGGTGGGAGTGGGGGGTCTGGGGGAGGCCCCGGGCCAGGGCCGGGCGGGGGTGGGGGCCCTGGTGGGAGCGGCCCAGGATCAGGGTCCAGCGGGGGTCTCGGCAGCACTGGGGAGCTGCACCCGCGCACTGGGCGTTTGGTGAGCCTGTCGGCCTGTGGGCGAACAGCGCGGCGGCAGCAGCCAGGCCAGGAGTTTAATCACGGGCTGGTGTTGAGCCGGGAACCCTTGCGCGATGGACGCGTCTTCACCGTCCGCATCGACCGCAAGGTGCAGGGCTGGGCCCGCGGAATTGAAATGTGGAGGGTAGTGGGAGGGAACCAGAGAGAAATGCGGTAGGGCAGCTAGAAATCCCCTATCACTGGGTTCCAAAAGCGAACCGGCAGACTAGGCTACAAGGGTATGGGCAAAAAGAAATAATTAAGAAACGAAGGAGGAGACAGGGAGAGCCTGAGTTTATGAAAGACCCAGAAGCAGGAAAGGGACACGGAGGCCCACCCACTAGAACAGCTGGGGAGTGGGCCTCCTGTAGCAGTTTCGTAGATATGGAAGTGATGTTAGATGTGTTAGGAAAAGGGGAAAGATACCGAGGAAAGAACAGTCATTGAAGAACAAATTGAGGTAGAGCCAGAAAGATGGATGAGCTAAAATACTTAAGGAAGGAGAAGCGTATGTATGATTTACTTGGCTCCCAGAGAAGGGGTTTGGGAGAACAGATCTGTGTGGAATGTAGTTTCCTAGTAGTGGGAGGTCCCAGTGGTGGATCAACTCAAATCTTTCTGTCCACCATCCTCAACATAGGTCAACTCCTGGAGTGGCTCCATTGAGATTGGGGTGACTGCGTTGGATCCTAGTGTGCTGGACTTCCCAAGCAGTGCCACAGGGTTAAAGGGGGGCTCTTGGGTTGTATCGGGCTGCTCAGTGCTGAAGGATGGGCGCTCTGTACTGGAGGAGTATGGACAGGACCTGGACCAGCTTGGCGAAGGGGACCGAGTGGGTGTGGAGAGAACAGCTGCTGGGGAACTGCGGCTCTGGGTGAATGGGCGGGATTGTGGTGTGGCTGCTACAGGCCTGCCTGCTCGTGTCTGGGCTGTTGTGGACCTCTATGGCAAGTGCACACAGATCACCGTGCTCCCCCCTGAGCCAGGCTTCAGTCCCCCTACTCCCATCCCTACAACTCCCCTTGAGTCCTCAGCACCCCCTGAAGATTCTGCCTTGGCCGAGCAGGGAACCTCTGGGGATGAAGGTGAGAACTCGGGCCTTGGGGGGTGGGGTGGGGCAGGGAATGTAGCTGAAGAAACAGAGCAAATGTAGTGAAGATCTGGGGTGGACACTTGGGGCCTTTCAGATCTGAGTCTGTTGCCAGGGAGAAGAGGGTCTATAGGAAAAGGTCTCATGGCTGTGGGCTCTGAATTGGGAGATGAGCCCTTATTTTCCTCCTATCCCACCTGGTCTCTAGCCTTCATGGTGTTCTCTGTGCAGGCCAGACATTTCCTGACCGCCTTGAGTCACATAATGGTGAGGTCTTTGGGGAGGCTCTAAGGAGTGGTGTGAGCAGGTGGACAAGGGGGACCTCAGGAGAGGGGTAGGAAGAGAGGCCAGAAAGTGTAGAGCTTTACCTTGGTTTTCTTTTATTTGTCCTACTGCTGTAGACTTTGCCAGCATGGAACTCTCTGAGGTGGTGAGCAATGCCATCCTGTCTGCCTACAATGGGGGGCTCTTGAATGTGAACCTGAGCTCCCCACCAGCAGGGGAAGGGCTGGGATCCAGCGGTACTGCCACTTCGCCCATCCTCACTTCCAATGACGCCCTGCTCTTTCATGAGAAGTGTGGGACCCTTATCAAACTCAGCAACAACAATAAGACAGCCGAGCGCCGGAGGCCTCTGGATGAATTCAACAATGGGGTTGTCATGACCAACCGCCCACTTCGGGACAATGAGATGTTTGAGGTATGCAAGACCCTGAAGTCTGGTTGGGTCATCCTCTGGAAGCTTAAGATGGGTTTCAGTCTTTGGTGGATATCAAGAGGGTAAGGTCTGGGGAAGGAGGGCTGAGGGTCCCTTCTCTGCACTTAAATTTCTTGTTCAATCTACTTGCTATGATCCAACTCCAGATCCGTATTGACAAGCTTGTAGATAAGTGGTCAGGCTCCATTGAGATTGGTGTCACTACTCACAACCCCAACAACTTGGAGTACCCAGCCACCATGACCAACCTCCAGTCAGGTACCAGCTGCAGGCAGGGATGGGGACCCAAGCCTGGACTTGCCAAAGGGAAGGAAGTCCCTGTCCTAAGCAGATGTCCACCTTTGCTCAGGCACCATCATGATGAGTGGCTGTGGGATCCTGACCAATGGCAAGGGCACGCGCCGGGAATATTGTGAATTCAGTTTGGATGAGCTACAGGTGAGGGTGGGGCAATTCCAGAGGAGCCCTGGGTACTCTGTGCCTGTGCCTGGGTGCCATGCAGTGGTCTTCTCTGATCTAACACAGATTCTTTGTCCTCGCATGAGGTTCTTTCTGAGAAAGCAGAGTTCCATGAGTAGTATTTTTATTTTTCTTCTCCCAGCTATATCCCTGTTCACTGTGGCTCTTGCATAGTTTGAAGGAAGTTGGTGCTTATAAAATGGTTTAACTCAGTGCCTAATTTACATTAAGTGTTTAGGAAAAGTGGAAATTGTCATGTTCAGAAAACAGGGACCTGGGAAATGTCCTGTGTATCATTTGGGTTAGTCTTAGACTTGCATGAATGCCTTTGGGGTTCAGTTCCCTGTTAAATGGGTAATGGGAATGCCCCGGGACTGCTCTGGAGCCTGTGGCTAGATCCCATACTTAACTATTTTTCTGCTCTCATTAGGAGGGTGACCATATTGGTCTCACAAGGAAGTCCAACTCTGCCCTACACTTTTTCATTAATGGCATTGATCAAGGTAAGGGGGAACACTCAGAAGGGTCTGTCAGGGCCAGAGGGTTAGCTCAGTGGTTCTGGCGCCTGCCTCGCAAGCGCAAGGTCCTGAGTTTGATCCCCAGTAACCACATACAATGCTGGGCGTGGAGACTCACACCCACCAACAATCAATACCACATACCACAGTGCCGGGCATGGTGGCTCATGCCTGTAATCCCAGCACTCGGGAGGCAGAGACAGGAGGATTGCTGAGTTCGCAGCGGCTTGCCTGGGCTACCTAGTGAGCTCAGGGCCAGCCTGAACTACAAAGCGAGACCCTGTCTCAAAAAAAAAAAAAGAAGGGTCTGTCAGTGGGATCTGGACCTCATCTTCCAGCCTCTCTGGAGCTTGCTTTTTCCTTTTTGACTACTCATCCCTCACTTTCTATCCCACAGGTGTGGCTACCCCACTGACACCCCCAGTGGTATACGGTGTGGTGGACCTATACGGGATGGCTGTGAAGGTGACTATTGTCCATAATAACAACCATAGTGACCGTCTTCGCCGGAACAACGCCATTCTGCGGGCATTGTCTCCTGAGGGCGCTCTCCGCCGTGCTACCCCTGCTGCTCAAGCAGAACCTGAGCGCCTGCTTTTTCATCCCAACTGTGGGCAGAAGGCAGCCATCACCCACGAGGGACGCACTGCTTTGAGGCCCCAGTATGGCCCGTGGACCTTTAATGGGGTTGAAGGGGCAAGGTGGAGGGACAAGGGAGGCAGAGGGAGTCTGGTCTGGAGAGTTTGGACTAAAAGGTCAGGAACGTCCTGAAGTGTGAGGTCTGTTGCTTGGCTTGGGGCAGAGGGTGACAGGCAGGAGTGGCTAGGCTGATCCTTGGCATCAAGTGTGTGTTGGGATCTGAATCCCCACTTGCTGTGCCCTCAGTGCCACTGATGACTTCAATCACGGTGTGGTGCTGAGCAGCAGAGCACTGCGGGATGGAGAAGTATTCCAGGTGCGCATTGACAAGATGGTGGACAAATGGGCTGGCTCCATCGAGATTGGTGTCACCACCCACAACCCTGCCTACCTCCAGTTGCCTTCCACCATGACCAACTTGCGCTCTGGTGAGTTCTCAAGGGCAGGGCTGGGATAGGGGTGCTAGAGCAGAAGCTATCCCTGAGCCCTGGTCCTAGTTCTGGTTCTTCAGCCCCTCTGCTTGTCACACTTGTTATGATTCACCCAGGGGCTAAGGAGGCCCTGAGGACAGAGCCTGTGGCTGGCTTGGGAACTGCAGTTTTCGTGTCTCGTTGAGAAGAAAGACAGGGTGGGCTGTCAGCTGGGGGAATTCTTTTTATGTAGAGAGCAGCCGTGCTGGCTTTCTCATTTAATATTTCTCCTTGTTCTGCAGGGACCTGGATGATGACTGGGAATGGTGTGATGCACAATGGAACAACCATCTTGGATGAATATGGGCACAACCTGGACCGCCTCAAGGTGGGAGAGAGGGTGCAGTGCCTGGGTGCAGCAGCAGGGAGCTGGCAAGGAGGAGCGAATGCAGGACCATCCCAGGCAGGAACTCTGCCTGACTCCTCACTCCAGCCCCCCTTCTTCCAAGGCAGGGGACACTGTGGGCGTGGTACGGCGGGAGGACGGGACTCTTCACTTCTTTGTCAATGGAATGACTCAGGGTCCTGCTGCCTGGAATGTGCCCCCGGGTGTCTATGCTGTCGTTGATCTCTATGGCCAGGCGGCCCAGGCCACCATTGTGGACGACGTGGGTGAGGCCAACTCTGCTGGGGTAGAGGGTTAGGGTGGCCTTGGAAAGCTGTAGAGATAGGCAGGGACTTAACCGTGATGGGTGATGTCCACTTTTGCAGAGGTACCTCCAGTTCCTGAGCCACTTCCTGAGGGGAACAACCAGGTGTCTCCAAGCTCCCCATCCTCGGGGGCAGGCGGCTCCGACCTGCGTTTCCACCAGCTGCATGGCAGTAATGCAGTCATCACTAATGGGGGACGCACGGCACTCCGCCACAACTGCCGAAGCGAGTTCAATGATGCCATTGTCATTTCCAATCGGTCAGTCTCCGGACTTTCATGTGTCTTACTTTCTGTGGTCTTACTGCCCACCTGAGTTGGGCCTCCGTGACCACCACTCTACTGGCAGGGCTCTGCGAGACGGAGAACTATTTGAAATTGTCATTCAGAAAATGGTAGACCGCTGGTCAGGATCCATCGAAGCTGGTGAGGATGCAGCTGAATTTTGGTTGTATGTGCTGGTTGCTGTGGCCTGTGGCGTGGCTCTGACTTCCCGTGCCTCCTCCTAGGAGTGACTGCCATCCGGCCCGAAGACTTGGAGTTCCCTAACACCATGACAGACATTGACTATGATACCTGGATGCTGAGGTCAGGACCAGCCTGGCGGGCCTGGGTGTAGCAGGCTGGGCTCAGGGTATGGGGCTGTGCTGGCCCCAGGCAGTGGCAGACCTAGGAGATCTTGCTGCCCTCTGTTCAATTCTGGGAAGCTCTACCCAGCCTATAGGGGCTTCATCTTCCTCTTAGGGAAACTCCTGCTGTTCCCTGGGGAGCTACTGGCTGTAAAGGAGACAGAATTGGACCTCAGACCTAGATCAAGACACCCTCCCTGTGTCTGAGACATGGGGGTACTTTTTTTTTGGTACCAGGGATTGAACTTGGGACTGTGTGCTTGTGAAGCAGGTGCTGGAACCACTGAGCTAAATGCCTGACCCAACAAGGGGGTTCTGACAGGTGGAGGCCAGTGTGGGTTGAAACTGAAAGGCTAACCCCCACTTCTTCTGTCTCTCCAGTGGCACGGCCATCATGCAAGATGGTAACACAATGCGCAACAACTATGGGTGTGACCTGGATGCACTGGGCACAGGTGCACGCATTGGCATGATGCGAACTGCCAAGGGTGACCTGCACTACTTTATCAATGGCCAGGACCAAGGCGCTGCCTGCTCAGGCTTGCCTCCGGGTAAAGGTGACTGCTCTGTGGCTTCTGGCCAGCCATCTTCAGCTCAGGCTGCCGGGCTCTCAGGCTTCTGACCCCTTCCTTTTCTACGCAGAGGTGTATGCTGTAGTGGATCTCTATGGTCAGTGTGTCCAAGTGTCCATCACTAATGCCACTGGCCCAATGGATAACAGCCTGGCGACCAGCAACACTGCTACTGAGAAATCCTTCCCCCTGCACTCCCCAGGTATCTGCTGTGGGCCTAAGGGATCCTGTTCAAAGGTGCTGCTGGTTATTGGAGGGAACAGGCCCACCTTAGCAAGCAGTCAGAAAGGGGTTATACTTGGGACACAGAACCTGGATGCTTTCCTGCCACCAAGGAACTAGCATAACACAGGCTGGGCATCCCAGGTTTGCGAAAGAGTCATGCTGTGCTGCCTGAGGAGTAATGATGGATGGGGCCTTAGTGTCCATTCCTGTTGCACTTGAAAGTTTTGCTTTATACCATCTGAAGCTTGTTATCCTAATCCTACCTCTTTCTCTGACCATCTGTCCACAGTGGCTGGTGTGGCTCACCGATTCCATAGTACTTGTGGCAAGAATGTCACTCTGGAAGAGGATGGCACAAGGGCAGTACGCACAGTTGGCTATGCCCATGGCCTTGTTTTCAGCACCAAGGAGCTCAAGGCTGAGGAAGTTTTCGAGGTGGGCTATGGGGATGTGATGAGGGGTGCTGGCCCTGTGATACAGGGCCAGCTGATACTTTCTATTTCACAGGTGAAAGTGGAAGAGCTGGATGAGAAATGGGCAGGATCCTTCCGACTGGGGCTGACCACATTAGTACCAGGGGAGATGGGGCCTGGAGCAGGTGGTGGGCCTGGGCTGCCTCCTTCCCTGCCAGAGCTCCGGACCAAGACCACCTGGATGGTGTCCAGCTGTGAAGTGAGGCGTGATGGGCAGCTCCAGAGGATGAACTATGGCCGGAATCTTGAGAGGCTGGGGGTAATGCAGCTGGCTCCAGGGCAAGGGGGACGGGGCTGAGGGGTAGAAAAGCAGAGAGAGGTGGACTGAGCATTTGTCTTTTCCCACTTTGATGTAGGTGGGGAGTCGTGTGGGCATTCGTAGGGGAGCAGATGACACGATGCACATACTGGTTGATGGAGAGGATATGGGGCCTGCAGCCACTGGCATTGCCAAGGTAGACCTAAGAACTGCCTCAGTGCTGGGTATGGGTTCTTGGGTGGAGGTCATGTGCCGATCTCTGACTGCCTCGCTCTTGTGTCCCTAGAATGTTTGGGCTGTACTGGATTTATATGGGCCAGTACGCACTGTGTCTATTGTCAGTTCCACACGGCTGGAGGAGCCCGAAGTCACCCAGCCTCCTTCTCCCAGCTCAGACACTGGCAGTGAGGGCGAGGATGACGACGAGAGTGAGGATCGTGCCTTGGGAGTAAGGCTGAAGCAGGGCCTGCTGGGCATGTAGATGGGCAGTTAGTGGGCATTGAATGCCAGGTTCTCTTGAGTTCTCTGATGGTTGGTAAAAGCTGATATTTGAGTTTCGTGTGTGTCAGGTGGGGTGAGACAGGCCTCTCATCAGTCCTTGGTACAGCTCAATCTTTCTCTCCACATCAGGGCCAGAATCAAATGGGCATTATGCCCACAGTCCTTGAGTTCCTGGAGAACCATGGGAAGAATATTCTTTTGTCCAACGGGAACCGGACAGCCACACGGGTGGCCAGCTATAATCAAGGCATTGTTGTCATCAGCCAGCCCCTGGTGCCCCAGCTACTGGTCCAGGTGTGCCTTGCCATCTCCCCAGTTCTTGCTCCAGGGTGATAGTGCAAACCCTCCTGGAGGGGCCCTTTCTGCTACAGCTGAAAGATGCAGTAAAATTAGCTGGGTGAAGGAAGCCGCTAGGGACCAAGAATCTTTACAGAGGTAACAGTAAGAGCAAGGCTCAGAGAGGAGGGAAGAGGCTGGGAATGCAGTTCAGTGGTAGAGTGCTTGTCTTAACATATTTAATGCCCTCACATACATGCATGCGCATATGTAAGTGTGCACACACAAGTGAAAAGGAAAGAAATGTGTAAGTTCATACTTTCTGATCCATTGAAACATCAGAAAGGGCAAAGGCCCAGGGCATACTCTAGGGGTGTAGCATTCCCTCCCAGGCTGGGGAAAAGGCTGGTTTGGCTGGGTGAGTTGGTGTCTCTGCCCAGTAGGCTATGATTATAGAGCAGTTCCTCCTGCAGGTGCGGATAGATTTTCTGAACCGACAGTGGACATCTTCTCTTGTCCTGGGAGTCATCACCTGCCCCCCTGAGAGGCTCAACTTTCCTGCTTCTGCCTGTGCCCTCAAACGGGCAGCCTGGCTGCTGCGGGGCCGTGGTATCTTTCACAATGGTCTCAAAGTGAGTGGGGAGCCAAAGACAAGGCAGGCTTATATGAGTACGGAGGGACTAGTCAGAAGGGAGAAGTGAACTTGGAAGTTACGGCAGTAGGAGCATAGATCAGAAGGGGCAAGAAAGGATGGGCGAGGGTATGAGTGTTATTACTGGTCTTACGTCTTCCTCCTGTGCTTCTGCCATTGTGAATGTTATAATTGGGTGAGGGGAGACTCTAGGTAACTGAAGTGGAGGTTGAACCTAGGCAGTGAGCAATGGTAGAAGTAAAGCCCAAGCACTGGTGACAAGAAGCAGAGGAAAAGTCAGGGTGACTGGTCTGATGTCTAGAAAACAGTAGGTCTTTCCTCCTAGATCTGTGAGAAGTTTGGGCCAAATCTGGATACATGTCCTGAAGGGACCATCCTGGGTCTGCGGCTAGACAACTCTGGGGGACTGCATTTCCATGTCAATGGGGTAGACCATGGGGTAGCTGTGCCAGACGTGCCCCAGCCCTGCCATGCTCTCGTGGATCTCTATGGGCAGTGTGAGCAGGTTAGTGGCAGTGGAGATGGGGAAGAGGAAGTGCCTGGGAGACTGGGAAGTGTGTGGTTTACCAAAGGGGCCAGCCAGCTCTGGGGGCTCATCACTCCTCTCCTCTATAGGTGACAATCGTGAGTCCTGAGCCAGGGGCTACCAGTGGAAAGAGTGCAGGAACCCAAGGGGACATGGAAAAGGCTGACATGGTGGATGGTGCGCCACCCTAAAGGGACGATCATCCTACCCTGCTCCCCTACTCCCACCCTTCTAGCTCCAGTTCCTGTGACCTGTGCCCACTCTGCTCATTTAGGTATCAAGGAGAGTGTGTGCTGGGGTCCACCACCTGCTGCTAGCCCTTTAAAGAGCTGCGAGTATCATGCCCTTTGCTCTCGCTTCCAAGAACTGCTGTTGCTTCCTGGTGAGTCTCAGTCCTCTAGAGCCCACTCACCTTTTCCCAGTGGACAGCTTGAGGGCAGCAACATGGTCGAGACCAGGGTGGGAGTCACAGCATAAAAACTGCCATTCACTGTCCCACAGAGGATTATTTCATGGCTCCACCGAAGCGTAGCCTGTGCTACTGTGAATCTTGCCGGAAGCTACGAGGAGATGAGGCCCACAGGCGCCGAGGGGAGCCCCCGCGGGAATATGCTCTGCCCTTCGGTTGGTGCAGGTTCAACCTCAGGTACGTATGGGTCAGTCTCCCTCTGAGAAAGGAGAATTCTGAAAGAGTACATGTAAAAAATGATAGAAAAGGGAGCTGGGCGTGGTGGCTCACGCCTGTAATCCCAGCACTCGGGAGGCAGAGACAGGAGGATTGCTGAATTCAAAGTTTGCCTGGGCTACATAGTGAGCTCAGAGCCAGCCTGAATTACAAAGCGAGACCCTGTCCAAAAAAAAAAAAAAAATGATAGAAAAGGGAACCACCTTCTGGAGCCAATGACCATTATGCTATCTTCTCTGTCTTCCTCCCAGGGTGAATCCCCGCCTGGAAGCTGGGACATTAACCAAGAAGTGGCACATGGCATATCATGGGAGCAATGTGGCAGCTGTCCGGAGGGTGCTGGACAGAGGGGAGCTGGGAGCAGGTACTGTGGAGCAGTGAGGAGAGGCTGGGCATGGGTGGGCCTGGAGGGCCTGGGAGGAATTACAAGGACTGCTCTGACCCAGCTGTCCCCCCAGGTACTGCCTCTATCCTGAGCTGCCGGCCCTTGAAGGGAGAGCCTGGGGTGGGATTCCAGGAGCCTGGTGAGAACTGTGCACCTCCGCGGGAGGAGCAGCCCCCTCCAGTGCTGCTTTCCCCCTCCATTCAATATGCTGGGGCCGAGACCCTGGCCTCCAAAGTGCAGTGAGTACACAGGACTGAGGTGCTTTGGGGAATGAGCCTTAAGGGCCTCTTGTGTAGGCATGATTTGTCCACCCTACCCTCATTTTCCCAGTCTGGCATGCTAGTGGCTCCATCACCACCTGAGTCTTTCCTCATTCATTCGTTAAACAGCCAGCACTTAGCACAAGTTGTTTTTGTAAAGAACAAGGAATCTTGCACTTGTGAACTTTATACTTTGTCTTGCTTTAAGAAATGTTTATACATAATGTTTTCAGTATTGTTAAAAGGAATAAGTAAATAGTAAGCAAACAAAAGAAAGATAAGATGAGTGAAACAGGAGAGTGTGCTTGGACTGGCCATATTAAATAGGGTATCAGCCAGGCGTGGTGGCTCACTCCTGTAATCCCAGCACTCAGGAGGCAGAGATAGGAGGACTGCTGAGTTTGAGGCTTGCCTGGGCTCCATAGTGAGCCCAGGGCCAGCCTGAACTACAAAGCGAGACCCTGTCTCAAAAAGAAAAAAAAAAAGGGGGGTATCAGGTTACACACACAAAGGTGAGATTTGGCCTGGCATAGTGGCGCATGCATCTCAGAGGCTGAGGCAGGAAGATCAGAAGTTTAAGCCCAGCCTGCGCAATTTAATGACTTGGCAAAACCCTGTCTGAAAATTTAAAAAGGACTGAAGATATAGTTCAGCTTGAAGGCCTTGGGTACAATCCCTAGGATTGCCTTCTCCTCCCTGCAAAAGTGAGGCTTGAGGAAAGCTATGAGGAGGGTAGTGAAAGGAGTAGCCGAGCTGCCTTGGAGGGGAAGAGCCTTACAAGTAGTGAACAGCTGGAGGTAAGTGCCTTTTGGTGGGAGTTATTTCCAAGGAGCAGTAAGGCCTGTGTGTTAGGAACAGAGTTAGCAAGGAGCAGCCAGAGGGTCAGAGGCCTTACTTTTCCTGTTTCCACTTCTTGTCTGACAGATTCCGGGACCCCAAATCCCAGCGGACGCACCAGGCTCAGGTAGCGTTCCAGGTTTGCGTGCGGCCTGGCTCCTACACCCATGGACCCCCTTCTGCTGCTCTCAGAGAACCTCCTGACTCTCACTTCAGCCCTGCGGAACTTGAGTGGGTCACTAAAGAGAAGGGGGCCACACTCCTCTATGCCCTGCTGGTACGGGTGGAATGAGGGGTGAGACACCACTACTATAAGCACAGTTGGGCCTGGGCCCAGGACTCTGAGTGAAGACTGCCTCCACCTCATTCCAGTGACTCATGGCATGCGCAGGTGCTGTCCCGGCAGACGCAGGAGCACGTAGGCAGTCTCTCGGATTCAGATGGGGAATGGAGCTTATCTCCATGTCTAGAGTCCCAGCACACTCCCTCTGATGGGAGGGAGCTTGTGGGGAGCCCCGGCTCCAGGCCCCTCTTTCATGCACTGATTTGGGGAACACGAATCCCTGTTTTATCCCCCTCCATCACTTAATTTATTTCCGTTTTTGTTTCTGGTTACTGTGAATCTCAGAGGAGTCTGTCTCTCTCTGTGCCCACAAGAAGCTGCTGTTTTCCGGGCTCATCGGACGGGAGTGGGGAAGGAAGGGCGGGCGCCAGGAAGACGCAGACCCTCTGTACAGTTGTTACTGACTCGGGTTTTTAAGGAGCCAATAAACACCCGTCTCGGAGCACACGCCTCCGGCTCAGTCTCGCGCGTCCCTCACACGGGAAGTGCGTCCCAGGGCTGCAGAGGGACGGCCCCGTCGGCTTCTGGGTCCGCCCTCCACGGGCTTGGACTCCCCGGCACCCGTCTCGCGCGCTTCCGCCTTTCCCTTTCGCCCAACCCGCAAGGCCGGTTCCCTCCGTGACTCCGGAAGGATTCGGCCAGGCCGCCGGATGTGACGCTGGAGCCAAGGCGCGCTGGAGGCCGCAGAGAGCTTGGAAAAGACGGGTAGGGAGGGGCTGGCGCCCAGGGCTGCAAGAAAAGGGCAAGGGCACCGAGCTAGTGACCTCCACGCCTTTCACGCGCGTACCAGGGGGCGGCTGTGGCCCAGCGGAGCGGCGGACGCTCGGGACACGTGACTCGGTCAGCGTAGACGGGCTTCCGCCTGGGCCCGGTCTGAGTCTCCGCTAAGCGCCTTCCTTCCCGCAGGCCCCGTCTGAGGTCTTAGCCGCCAGTGACAGAGAGGGGCCCCTGCGGCGGCCCTTGCGACCCCGGCAGCACGATGCCCGCGCTCCTGGAGCGCCCCAAGCTTTCTAACGCCATGGCCAGAGCGCTACACCGGCACATCATGATGGAGCGGGAGCGCAAGCGGCAGGGTGAGCTGGCGCCAGAGTGGGGGTAGATGTGGGTTGTACCGACACATGGCCCAGGTGGCTCCGCTATCCGAGCTGACCCTGGCTGTGTTGTGCGCCCGCCGGCAAGGCAACATGGAGGGAACAGCCCCTACCTGGTAGGAGCGAAGAGGCCTAGTCTAAATTCCAACAGTCTGATCTGTCAAGGACCTTGGAGAGCACCTAATAAAACTCCCTTCACCCTGCTCTTCTGAGAAAAGCCATTGCCATGTGCACACCTGGAGGGATGGGGTAACTGGCCTTTGTTGGTTTTCAGTTTCCTAACATTCGATTTTCATCACCCTGCCACTTCCCCATTCTACCTAACTCTCCAGAGGAGGAAGAGGTGGACAAGATGATGGAACAGAAGATGAAGGAAGAGCAAGAGAGAAGGAAGAAAAAGGAGATGGAAGAAAGAATGTCACTAGAGGAAACCAAGGAACAAGTAATCAGTCCTGATCACTTCCACTCCGGGCTTTTCCCTCAGTTCCTACTTATGTCTTTTCTCCTCTTCCCCTCCCAGATTCTGAAACTGCAGGAGAAGCTTTTGGCTCTACAGGAGGAGAAGCACCAGCTTTTCCTGCAGCTAAAGAAAGTTTTACATGAGGAAGAAAAACGGAGACGAAAGGAGCAAAGGTGGGATCAGGGTTTTAAAAAAAAATAAATGGGGACAAAGTGAACTGAGATCAGGTAGAAAAACTCGTGTTTGATGGGAAAAACCTGTCTCCCTTTTACTCCAGCGACCTGACCACTCTGACGTCAGCTGCATACCAGCAGAGCCTGACTGTCCACACAGGAACTCACCTCCTCAGCATGCAGGGTGAGGACTAAGACCATCTGACAGGGCCCCTCCTGAGATTGTGGCCTCCCATTTCAGCATCCCAAAACTCCTCTCCCTTTCTAGGGAGTCCTGGAGGACACAATCGCCCAGGGACCCTCATGGCTGCTGACAGAGCCAAACAGATGTTTGGACCCCAAGTGCTTACGGTGAGAGGGTTAGATGTGTAGTCTGTTATTTTCACTCTTAGAACTTTCTCCCAGGCATTCTGTCCACATGCAAGCAAAGCACTTAGTGTATCCCAGGAAAATGTGCCAGAGGTACACAAGTCCCCACATTTTTTCTTCCCAATAGTGGATTTGAATCTAGGGTCTCACATGTGAGGCATGTGCTATACTATTGAGCTCTAACCCTAGCTAAGTTTCTGCTTTCCAAGACTGAAAGGCAATGAGTTTTCATCCTCCCTCCTAGACTCGGCACTACGTAGGCTCAGCAGCTGCTTTTGCAGGGACGGCTGAGCATGGGCAATTCCAAGGCAGCCCAGGTGGTGCCTATGGGACTGCTCAGGCCCCACCTCACTATGGGCCCACACAGCCAGCTTACAGTCCTAGTCAGCAGCTCAGAGGTGAGTGACGGGGACAGGAAGATGGGATTTCCTCCAAGTTGAGAGAACATCTAAAGTCCTGATGGGTGGCCCTCCTGACTTTTTCAGCACCTTCAGCATTTCCTGCAGTGCAGTACTTATCTCAGCCACAGCCACAGCCCTATGCTGTGCACGGCCACTTTCAGCCCACTCAGACAGGTGACTTGACACCCTGGGGAGTAACCCTGGCTCCGTGGATCTACTTAAAAGTACACTGTACTCATTTTATATACCCTTCTTCCCAAATAGGGTTCCTCCAACCAAGTGGTGCGTTGTCTTTGCAAAAGCAGATGGAACATGCTAACCAGCAGACTGGCTTCTCTGACTCAGTGAGTATGAGCTATGGGAGAATAAAGGAAGGAGTAGGTTTGGGGGGGGCCCCAGCACACCAATGTCAACTTTCCCTCTACAGTCTTCTCTGCGCCCCATGCACCCCCAAGCTCTGCACCCAACACCTGGACTCCTTACCTCCCCTCAGCTCCCTGTCCAGATGCAACCAGCAGGAAAGGTAAGGATGGTAACCAAACCCCACACTACCAGGGAAACTAAACAGGTAGCTTGTACCTCGGGGTGCTGACAAAGCCCTCCTTTCATCATCACCCAGTCAGGCTTTGCCACTACCAGCCAACCTGGCCCTCGGCTCCCCTTCATCCAACACAGCCAGAACCCACGCTTCTACCACAAGTGACCATCAGATTTTATCTTCAACTCCATCCCCAGAGGGTGAGGGTCTCCCCTGTGTGTCCCTAACCAATAAAGCCTACCTGCCACCTGCCTGCTGCTGTTTGTGTCACTTCCCACCCAGGCGTCTGGAATATGACAAAGCTGCTTGGAGGGTGGGAATGGCTTGGCAGGTCCACAGCAAGTCAAAGTGAGACAGTGGATTATAATAAACCCCACTGTCATCAGGTGGCTTTTAGTCTCTTATCTGGGTCTTCAATATATCTTCCAGTCAACAAATAGTCATTTAATGCAAGTAAGTGGCTGACGTAAGGGCTTCATATTAAACTTGTAGTTTTATTCAGGTTTGATTTTAACAAATGTTTAGGGAGAGAGCCCGCAGGAAAGGGTAAAGCCCATGGGGGCAGGGCCCTCCAGATGCCTGAGGAGGGGGCACATCCCTTCCCCTTTTCTCTTCCCTCCCCATCTAAAGGGGTTTAGGGAGAGACACAGGCAGGGGAGAGAGCTGGTCCCCAGTCTGTGGGGATGGTATTGGGGTAAAGAGCTATGGGGAACAGGGGACCAGACTATGGACGAATAGGGAGAAGGGCACAAAGACCATTTACCAGAATCCACTGCGTTCTGATTCCAAATTGAATTTTTAAAAAAATTGAATTAAAAAAAAAAAACCAAACAAACAAACTCAACCACAAGCAGCACCCACCCCTTCTCCCCCACTAGGGCTGTAGTGTGAGGGGAGAAGAGGAGGGCAGCTTCACCAAGGCCGTGGCTCCCTCACTCCTGGCCAAGGGAGCTAGGTGAAGGGCAGGGGCTCCCCGACAGATTGAGGGGGTGGGGGAAACCAAAATAAAACGTCAAATAAATTGTGTAGGAGTCCAGCCAAGGGCCCAGCTAGAGTGGGGCCAGGCTAGGGGAGGGGCCTCTGCAGGCTTAAGGATCACTGCTGCCACTGCTGCCGCTGCCACCGCCGCTGCCACCACCACCCTAGGTAAGAGAGAAGCCATGTAAGACAGGTAATGTGTTCAACAAGAACGGCGAGTAGGGGAGGACAAGCTATATTTAACTCTTTGATGGGAATGGAAAGGGGAAAATGAAGGCTTTGCCTCTCACCTGGGAGCCAGTTATTTTGCCATAGCCTTGATTGCAACAGCCGCCTCCTCTGTCATAGCAGACAGCACCGTGATCTGGAAGAGCATTGGGGAGAGTCAGGAGACCCTCTAAACTCAGAGGAAGACACATGAAGAACAAAGCTGAACACTCAAGGGGAAAGGGG
Organism: Thryonomys swinderianus; assembly: GCA_004025085.1. Taxonomy (NCBI): domain Eukaryota; kingdom Metazoa; phylum Chordata; class Mammalia; order Rodentia; family Thryonomyidae; genus Thryonomys; species Thryonomys swinderianus. The sequence continues at coordinate 19,453 of PVIC010025422.1, forward strand.
CGCCATACCAGGATCTCTTCTCCACAATCATACTTCTGCTCAATCTCCTTGCCAAGGTCTCCCTCAGGCAGACGAAGGTCCTCTCGCACCTCCCCGCTGTCCTGGAGCAGTGATAGGTATCCATCCTGAATGCCAATCAGCTGGGGGGAGATAAGGAAGAAAGTTGAAGGTAGGTCCATTTAAAGTTGAAGGTAGGCTGAAGGTAAAACAGAAGGGATATGACAGAAAAACTGGAAAGATGAGCAAACTTCTACCAAATACTCTCTTCCTCCCATTTCCCTCTTTTTCACTTCTGGTCAATTCTTATTTTCCCTCCATAATCCCCACATACCTGAAAATCATTCCTTTTGATGTTGGGGACATCCATATTATGAGTTGACGGGCAGATATCTTCATATTTCTTCCCAGTAAAGATGTCAATACCAACCAGGTGGACCTGTATGAACCACAAAAAGAAACCCAACCAAATTCTCGGATGAAGGACACAAAACACTCGTGCTGTATCTGGATAATGAAAGAACTCAATCTGTCTTATTAGGATAAAGATTAGAAGAGTTGGAAATTAACCACAACTCAGAAAAGAAATACTAAAGCCAAAAAAACAAACTGAGGCTAAAAGACTATCACTGAGATTAAGGTTGACAGTGCAGTGCAAATAGTAAACAAACTTAGAGGAAACCCAGTACCTTGAGATACAAAATACTGTAAGACACCAGGAGCCAGGGGGAGCAGGAATCTAGGCAAAAGTTTTTAAGTTTTCTGGACACATACAAGGGGCTAAGAACTTGGAAAATAAGGAAGGTAGAATCAAAGATCTGAGAGATAAAAAATGAGAAAGATCACTTTAGAAAGTATTTAATGACCTTTGCAGTCAGGAAATTAAGAAACCAAAGACAAAGCATCAAGGAGATAAGCAGGACTAATGCCAAGTTGACAAAAAATGGAAAACCTGACAGGAAAGAAAAACACAAGAAATTCAACAAGAATAAAGCAGACTGAACTTTTAAAGAAAAAGTCTGAGGTGACCCAGGAAGCCTGTGGAATAGACCCCAAACACAAAGAACTCAAGGAAAATAGGCAAGGACCTGTGAGATACTATCAGTTCCAAGGAGCTAGGAAAAGAAGTGACATGAAAACTCAAGTACACTGACTGCTTCAGGGAAGGCCATACTGTATTATATATTAGGATTAAAGTGAGCAAAGTGATGGAAACAAACGACATCTACAAGGTGCAAGGAAAAAGGCCAGAACAAGGGAATTAACAGCTGAATAGCCAGAGGATAAAGACAGTGAAGAAATTGGCACAAAGATGGAAAGGCAGAGACATAGCACAGAATGATGGGACCACTAACAGGTTATCCACAGAAGAGACTGGAGACCAGAAGTAGGTATAATGTGAGGCTGCATGCTGAACAAAAAGGACTGAAAGTGGTGCTCGCTTCGGCAGCACATATACTAAAAAGGACTGAAAGTGGAAAAAGAACCAAAAGGAAGGTAAAGCACCAGGCTGTTGACAACCTACTGCCAGGAGTGTTATGGGTATAGAAGGTACAGGGAAGGCCAAGATGTGGAGGTGAAATTCTAACCTTGGCATGGCCATGCTTGCCAGTCTTCGAAGTAGACATCTCGACGATCTTACATGGCCGGCCTTTGAGCACCACAAAGCCATTCTTACGTAATGCTGAACACTGCATTGGGAAGGTAGCTGAGGCCCCTGCATCTCCTGTCTCGAAGTCCAAATCATCTGCCATTTTAAGAGGCTTGGATTCCAACTAAAGCCAAGAAGAGAACTGGGGTCAGTAAGGATGGTGGTTATCAGAACCTCTAATCCATCCCATTCCTTCCCAGAAACATTGCCAATCCATTTTACTCCATTACCCAACCCTTCACTCCATTACCCACCTAAAATAAAGTTCCTGGAATAAATACCGATTGGGGTCGAATATACTCAAGAACCGGTATAGGACAGAATACCTAGATAGTCCCCAAAATGAAAGCTAATGTGGCTTGGGAAAAAAAAGTTCCAGGGAGTTGGGATGCCAAATCTCACAGATGAGAACGACCTACTTCCTGGGAGTGTGTAGGACTCAGGTGTTATTTGCCAGTGAAACCAACAACCCCTCTTCCCCACACATAGCCAGGGCTATAATTAGGTGAGCAGCCATGAGCCAGCAAAAGGGCGGGGCTAATAGGGTGAGGGTGGAGACAGGAGGGCAAGGCCCCACCCAGCTCTGTTACACCCTACCACCCCTATCCACATACAAGCCAGTCACTGGTACAGGAAACCACAAGGCCTCATTGGGGGATTCCCGCCTCTCCAACATGCACTTAGAAATGCAGTCGAGGGAGAGAAAGTAGTTTCCTAAACGAACCCCCATTAAACACCTAGATCTCCAGTTCCCAAAGGGAACTCAGGAACCTAGCCTCTATGCGAGGGCCCTCCCACTTTTCCCAGGATGCATCGGTTTTGTCGGCTTTTCAGGCCCGGCCTGTACAGTCAGTAGAAAGTGGAGTGGGGGGTGGTGAATGACAATAAAATGAAAGCAAAAGGTTGGTAGTAGCGAGTAGTAGAAATCACACTAGGATGGTAGTTAAGGACACTAAAACTGAGCTACTCTTAACCCAGCCACAACAGGGAAGACAGTGACAAGGTAAAGACCGCATATCGCCTTGGGGAACTCATCTGCCTCGGACATTACGGCGCCGTCGGCGCTGGCCGGGCTAAGAAAAGTTGGGCCCGTGTCCAATCTCCTCGGTCTCATCATTTCCCTGGCCCCCTAACTCGAGGAGTTCACTTACACCTGGCTGGCCGCCTCACTTCCCTTGAGGGCTGAGGGGGCAAACTCCAAAGGCCCATAAGGTTGGGAAGCCGAAACATATGCCTCTACAGGGTCTCCACGGTGATTGGAACCTGGTCTTTGGACTTCTCCCCAGAATTCCAGGCTCTGCCCGCGAGGTACAGCTCTCCCTGCGCTGGGGATAGCCGGCTCCCGCCCACCATGTGGCCGCCCGGGGTTTCCGGTGGCCGGGACCTGGGGGGAGGGGTCCCCACGCTGCCATGCGGACCAGATGCACGTTCGGCCACGCGGTCTCGGACTCTTGAGAGCAACCTCTCACGGGGGGAACTTCCGGTGTGGCGGCGGACCCCTCCCCAAACACTGCGCCAGGCCACAGCCACGCCGCCTCCCCTCCCCCCGCCAGTGGCCACCCCCCCACTTGCCCTCTCACCGATGAGCCCCCTCCCCCACCTCACGTGGCCGCGCGGTGTCCGGTCCACAACGGCGCAGGAGCCCCTGACCGGACTGGGCCGATCTGGCCCCCGGCCCTCGCCCCGGCGTGGTCGCCTGGCGGCCTCTCCCGCGTGGCGGCCTCGCGGCTCGCCGTCCCCCGCCCTGCGTCGCTCCAACGTCACCCAGCCGGGCTCAACCGTCTCTCCGCGCGCCAACTGGGCAGCGCGCCCGCGGCTCTCCGCATCTCGCGCTGCTCATCTACCAAACCCGTGCGGCGGTGGCCTTCGTTCCCCAGTGCCCCCTCCCCGAACCCCGCACAGTTCCATCTCTCTTCCTCGGCCCAAGCCGAGGTTCCGCGCAGGCGCGCCTGTCCGCTCTCACCTCGCGCGAACGCGCTGACTCGACTTCGTCCGCTCGCCGCGAGCCCAACCACTGCCTCCGAGACCGCTGCCGCCGCCGCCGCCGCCTCTACCGCCGCCGCCGCTGCTGCACACGGGTCTTAGTACGCAGGCGCCGACTCCCCACTGACCAACCAAGCAGCCCTATGACAGCCGCGCAAGCGTGCTACCTAGCTCCTCCGCCCTCCGCCCCCGCATTGCGCAAGCGCAGAGGCCCTCCCCGATCTCCACCCTCTCTCCCACCTACCCATCCAGTGACGCGTAGACGTGACCCCGCCCCTCACAAATCCTGAACGCCTCCAACATGTCAACAACGCGCAGGCGCGCCCGGTATTTAATCCCTTCAACCTCTTCTACCCTCCCCTTGATAGACCACTTGCCCTACCGGACAAATACTGCGCCTGCGTATTAGGGAGTCCTGCACTCCACACCCTCTGGAGGAAACGCCTCTGTCTCAAAACGCATGCGTATTGGGAACCTAAACGCCCCTTCCACCTCAGACGTTGTCTGTACGCCCGGCGTTGAAAAGACCACGCCACTGTATCGCTAGTCGCGTACAGAACGCATGCGTTTTAGGAAACGCCCCACCGCAGTTTTAGCTGGACTTAAACGACCCACTCATTTCAGAAAATTTGCACGGTGGGATGGGTTCCTCGCCCGGGAATCCTTCCCCTCAACTCCACACATGCGCGAGAGCTCACTTTCCGCTCCAGTTTTCCCGGAGCGCTAGTGTAGTCAAATTACCCCGGGTTGGACTTTATTTTTCTAAACTGTGCCTCCGCTCTGCCATAGTGTTAGCTAGAAAGGCAGAGAGCAGTGCTCTGCCAGCCACCATCTTGTTTAACTCGTCTGTGTTGGTCCGTGACTTACAAAGAAGGCGTTACACACTCTTGAATCTTAGTATATGTGCTGCCGAAGCGAGCACAACACACTCTTGAATCTTAAACTTTGGGCTTGCTGTTCCTAGCGGGGCTCAGCACGTTAAAAAAAAAAAAGTCTAAGGCCCTCTTAGAAAAACTTTCTTATAAGAAGCATAATACGTTAAAAGACACTGACATTATCTAAATCAGAAAATGACCAAGAAACGAAACAGGCGAACTCTTGGGAGTTTATTTTCATGGCCTTCGTTTTAGGAAAGGATAATACTTTTGAAAGTAAGATTTTCGGCATTTTATGGCTACGTTGATATGCCAGTGGATAACAGGACTGTAAAATGACTAAAAGATCTCATGGAATCCAGACCCTGATTCCTATTTTGTGACTCTGAGAAATTCCTTTAAATAGCTCTGCCTTAATTCGCTTTCCCATAGGGTAGTAGACATCCAACGCACCAGGTTGTAAGGTCCTATGAAGTGGTACATTGTCTGCAGACAGAAGCTAGAATTACATTTGTATACCTCGTGACATTGTTCATCCCCAGATACTTTCACTCAATTTTTCTGAAGTTATTACCTTTCCCTTGTTTAAAAGCAAACTCTACTGGGCGTGATGGCACATGCCTGTACTCCCAGCACTCATGATGCTGGAGGCAAGAGGATCGCTGCAAATTCAAGGCGGTTTGACTACAGAGTGAGTTCAAGGCCAGCCTGAACTGCAGAGTGAGACACTGTCTCACAAACAAACAAACAAACACCTTCCTGGGTGCACTTTAAAAACTCTTAATACCTGTTCTCAAAAATGTTTTGTTCAACCGGGTGTGGTGGTTTATGCCTGTAATCCCTGTAATCCCAGGGCTCTGGAAGCAGAGGCAGGAGGATTGCTGTGAGTTCAACGCTAGCCTGGGTTACATAGTGAGTACAGGGACAGCCTAAATTACAAAGTGAGACCCTGTCTCAAAAAAAAAAAAAATTGAAAACTTTAACATAAACTGTTAAACTGTTACTTATTATCTAGCCAAAAGGTAGAAAAAACGCAAACATCTATCAACAATGAATGGGCTGGGCACTGATGCAAGTGAGCTACACAGTAACTTCAAGACTAGGCTGAACTACATAGTGAGACCCTGTTTCAAAAAGGCAAAATACATCCCAGCACTCGGGAGGCAGAGACAGGAGGATTGCTGAGTTCGCGGTGGCTTGCCTGGGCACCATAGTGAGCTCAGGGCCAGCCTGAACTACAAAGCGAGACCCTGTCTCAAAAAGCAAAAAAAAAAAAAAAAAAAAAAAAAAAAAAAAAAAAAAAAAAAAAAAAAAAAAAAAAAAAAAAAAAAAAAAAAAAAAAAAA